>JAOYMR010000009.1:6896025-6934945 GCA_025802075.1 Tenebrosternarchus preto | reverse complement strand
CTAGGTGTGAAGCTGAAGGAAAAGTGGTTCTGACCAACGACCAGTACGTTTCTGGCCCACCCCCTCGGCCCCCCCCCCCCACCCCCCCCCCCCCACCACCACGGTCGATCCGTTTACGGGCCTTGGCTCTGGACTGACTGTGCTGCTGCTGTTTGTCTCCCTGGAACATGAGGACTCTGTACCGGCTGAAGTTGGTGAGCTCACCGAACCTGAGTCAGCTGGGCAAGAATGAGAAGGCGTCTCTGGAGGAGCGAGGGTTGGGACCAAACGCCACGTGGAACAGGTGAGTTGCCTCTTCTCTTTCAGAAAGTTTGAGTGTTTTGCTGAAAAACAGCCTGGTTGTTTTAATGCTCTTGTATAAGTGTGCGCTAAGCATCACATGTGACCATAATTCCATACTAAATCTGAGTGGACTATTTGAAGAGAACGTTGTTTGTGTTTTGACATGCCTCTATGTTTCAATACAGCATTCACAATGCAGTTATTGGAGTATTCCAGAAGAAAGGGCTGGCAGATAACGAGCTCTACGCTCTTAACGAAGGTGTGAGGTGAGTCAAGTCAGACTTGGTTCATGCCTCTTGGATTTTTTCAAGTCTTCTTTTCACATCATCCTTTGATTTCCATTTCAGTTTTCCACTGATCTCCATTAGCTTTGTCTAAATGGGCAGCTGTACAGCCATCTTTGCCCAGTGATAAAACCACAGCTAAAGACATAAAAATACATTTGCCGTGTTGTGTATTAATTAATCTGTATTAAAAATAATGCGGATTAAGGGCATAACACTGCAATTTTGCCCATTGATTTAGGCAGCTCCTGAAAACCGAACTAGGCTCCTTCTTCCCTGAGTATCTGCAGGTAAGGCAGTATGTAGAAACTTGTGTTTAGATTGAGACAGTAGATTGATTCAGTCTTTGAACTCTTTCTGTCTGTTCCCTCAGAATCAGCTGCTGACAAAAGGGATGATAATTCTGAGGGACAAAATACGATTCTATGAAGGTAATGTGCCACACCAATTATGACAACAGCCAGATCCAGGACTGTAGCACATATACCTGAACTGCGTGTGCAGAAATGGAAAGTAAATATAAGATTTTGAGTGACTGCAGCATTAACAGTATTCAAACTACAACTGTAACCTCAAGCCTTCCTCTTTATTCACAGGTCAGAAATTACTTGACTCACTGGCTGAAACTTGGGACTTCTTCTTCTGTGATGTTCTCTCCATGCTACAGGCCATATTCCACCCTGTCCAGGTACTCCAGGCTTTAGTCTGTATCTGCATATATTCCTCATAGGTTTGTTAGGCACCAAAAACCAAACCGTTATTTATTTATTTTTTGCCTGTAGTATGTTAACATCACAATATTTGCAACCATTTTAAAAACAACTGCTATGACGTTTTAGATCATTATTTTCTAAGGCTAGCAAGCAACCTGTGTAGAGGTTTTTTGACACAGTGTAAGAAACTAAGCACATAGTCCTATTCTGAGTGACAGGGCTGCCAGACAAAAAGTTCTACAGTTTAGTATGGCCTCGAGCAAAGATGGATCACATTTAGCTGACAAAAGATGCTGGTCTTTTATTCTTATTGAGCTATTAAGACAAGACCTCTTAAATATCAGCCCATTAAACCTATCGTCGATTGTCTTAATATTCAGAGTATTGATTCGGTCCATCTAATACCATTTGTGAACCATTTAAGAATCCATTTCATTGTAGTGAATGCATTTTGCAGTAATTGTACAGGCATGAAATACAGAGCCATCACTGCAACCTTTGGGTATGAGAAAACATGTTTCAAATACATGTTTAGAAAATTGAGTAGAGCCACTGAATCATGACAAGGTGGAATTTAGCCGCATGTTTCCATCAAGCATGAGCATCAGGCATCTAGCATACAGACTGCAGGTCTCCAGAACACTGTGCAATTGAACCATATCTAAACTCACTGCCCGGCTCATGAGGGCTGGGATTTGTCAGGATTGGGCATGATTATACAGCTTTAGAAGGACCAACAAAAGGCAAGAAAGCTCTAATAAACCAGGGCAAATAAACCACCTGTGGTACCCTCTGTTTCCATATGATCTGATACATGATTCAGTACGTTATCACTAGATCAGTTATAGCTGAATTGCTATTTTGTTGTTGGGGAACCCAGGGGAAGGAACCTTCAGTGCGTCAGTTAGCCCTACTCCTCTTCCGGAACACCATTGCCCTAAACATGAAGCTGGAGGAAGCTCTGTCCAGACCACGCGCTCGCATCCCTCCCTCCATCGTCCAGATGCTCCTGGTCCTGCAGGTACAGAACACGGTGAACTCCAAGCCGCTATGGGTGTATTCCCTACCTTGGCTGTATGCCTCCGGTTCCTTGTGTGACATGATTCCTGGTCTGTGGCGCACAGGGTGTTCACGAGTCCCGGGGAGTAACTGAGGAGTACCTGAAGCTGGAGTCGCTCATTCAGAAGGTGGTGATGCCCTACCTGGGTACACAGGGGCTGTGTTCCCATGACTGTGATGCCACCCAGTGCTCCTGTGTTATTGGTAAGAGAATTGTTTTAGGATGGGAATGTTAAAAAAAAAAAAAAGGCATAAATACTGTCATTTCAGCATTTTGTGTATATGAAATGAGATGATCATAAATGTCAAAGATGACTCATGTTCCATCATAGAAAAGCGTTTGCAGTGGTGCTGGTCTAAACCTGGGGACATACCTGCCACTAACCCAGTGGTGCGCTCCAAGAGCTACAACATCCCCATGCTGACCCCCGTGGCTGAATATGACTCGGAGGCCAGCTCCGTGGGCAGCGTGGGCATCCGACGCCACTCTGCCTGCGAGGTCACTTCCTGCTTGGAGCAGCAAGGCTACTCCTCCCTTTCTGTCGGCATAGAGATTAGCTCCACCCCCCGGCTGTCTCTGGACCATGACCTCACCTTGCCTGGGGTGAAGCGAGGAGCCGCAGGGCATCCTTCCATCATCTTGCCTTCCATCTTTGTCCATAATTCAGGAGGCCCTCTGCACAACACTGGCCCTCAGACAGCCACTTCTGAGATGGACAAGGCCCTGTCCTCACCCACTAGCTGCTCCTCCAGCCCAGAGACGATCGTTATGCAGGGTGTGGACTCGCTGGAGTCAGATCAAGAGGGGATATTCATCGACTTCTCTCATTGTCGCTCCGATTCATTCGGAACCAGCAGGAAGACCAGTTGATTACATAGCCAAAGTGAATGTGCTGAAGGTCAGTTGGTGGCTTCAGGTATGGCCAGCAATTAAATGAATTCTGAATGAAAGAACTGAACTCAACATTGCATAAGAGTTACTTTTTTTTTTTTAAGTATGTTCATATGTAAATAAATACTGTGCTTTCTCAAAACTGGAATTGAAAAAATAAGCTCATATTCAAACTCATTTTCAAGATATTAGTTTGGGAAATTGAGACTGAGTTGGATCTTTTTTAACCTATTGCTTTTATAAGATGTACTATACCTGTGGATGTACATTCTGGGAGATATTTCTATGTAGGTTTTTTCATAGGTACCCATTGTAACATGGAGAATTTACTTAGACATTTCTCCGTGGATATAAGAATAAACTGCGAATGTGAAAGCTTTGTCAAATCTCGGACTGCTCTGGACTCTTTAAGACCACAATTTATTTAATTTTATTTTTAAATTGTTACAGCCTGATGTAAAGTATGCAAATGAATATTAAAGTTAAGTAAAAGTTTGGACTTTTCTGTCCAAGAACATATGAAAAGAATTGTTTAACATGCTGATATTAAAACTGCTGTTCTCAAACCTTAATGGTATTTTTAGCTGTAATATTGTAGGATTTATAAAGCATTTTTGTAAAGGAAAATTACAAAGTAAAATGTGAGTTTAGTATTGTGTTTAATCAGAACACATGTGAAGTTTAAGTTTAATAAATTAATTAATGCACTTCTGATTCTGTAGATAATTGCCTTTCTGTTCAATTATTTGTATGACAGTTGTAAATAACTCCATTATTACTAGGGCTATTTGATTATTTGTTTACAGTTACACTGTTAAATTCTTAAATGCCAGATTGTGTATCCTAGCTTTGATGTAAAGCTGCTATTGTGGGTAGTTCAAAACAGTTCTTTTTTTCTATATATATTTGATCTAAAAGCATTTTGAAATTGCATATTAGTCATGCAGTCCTACACAGTAGACATAATATCAAGTGATTTTATATATGCCTTAATAGTTTTAAATAATTCTACTAATACCACGGTAGATATTAGGAAAATATTAGAAGGTTCTTTAATTTATAAATTGCACATTTATTTTATTTCTATAACTGCAATGCTGCAAGCAGCCTTTTACATTTTGACTTAGTTTTATAGAATAGTTTTATAGCAAAAACATTTGTATACATTGAATGTTCTTCCTTTTATCAAATTACCTTTTTTTGGCTATCTGTGGTGATTAGTCTCATATGCTCTTTGTTGGCATTCGTGTAATACTGAATAGCTATTAAAATGATGTTTTTACATTGTACTTTCAAAAATGTATTTGGAGAACATCCGTTTTAGAAATACCTAAAGCTTCAGTGGAACGGTCTTGGCTAATTTCCTGTTGTTTCTAGACAGGTAAAATTTATCCTACACTGTCTACAACAAAACCTTATATCCCATCCCCCAGTTTTGACCTCATAGAATCCTCCTCCTGTGTTCCAGCTCCCCTCATAGCATTTGTCTTGCCTCATACTAAAATATTGTCTAGGTTTCATAAACATCTCAGCATACAAATCCCCTCATTTCTGAATTTCTCTACACGTGAACTGTTTCCTTCCTCCCTACAATATGGTATGTGTGACATTTTGGCTAACTATATATAAATTAAAAAGAGAATCCAGGCTAAAAGATTCACTATGGATATGATTATGAATTGGTACATTGACTCCTTTCAGCTATTTTAGCTCTCTCAAATTGGCATGTCATCAGATATTTCCAAAAACACAAGTTCTGCAGTTTTCCACATGCTGTGGAACTATATATTATGCTCTAAATCCTTAGGTGTTATTTTTGAACAATACTGTATTTATCACAATACTGTATGAATCCAATATTTAGGTGGGCAGTCCTCAGATCCTACTTTAGACTTCTGTTCTTTCTTGATTTGTTTAATTTACTTACATTTAGTTTTGCCTAATTTATTGTGATATATTTGTTTATTATGTTTTTGCACGTAAACCGTAAATTCGTATGTTAACATTCTGGTGGAGGAACGTTAAAGGTGAATTTGTCCATGGTCCGATTCGCGAGCCTCAGCGATTGTAGTGTGCGCACGCGCAAACGTGTACGCGCTCTGGAAATGCTTTCTAAAAAGCAGCCTAACCAAAAGTGTCAACAGCATTGCGCCTTTTATCTAAAATAAATCAGTTCAAACTTATTTTGCTGGCTGGTACAGTATTTTACATGTGTGACATTTGAGACTATCAGTACCCTATTCATATTCATATACCCCTGCCTTCCAGCGAAGTTTGAAAAGAAGCAGACAAAGGCCACCGGAAGTGAGACCTCGTAGTTTTAATGGCCGGGTAGCAGTCGTAGTAATTCCGTGTCTCGCAAAAATGATTTTGTTTTCTTCCTAGTAAAAATCAGTATATATTCATGGGCGCTTATTGCTGCATCCGAACCGATTCATGAAAATTACACACAGATTGGACTTTTACGAAACAAAGACTTGGTCATACAAAAGCGTCGGGACATCCTGTTCCTGTAACGACGTTAGCCGTTAGCTAGCTTGTTTGTTAGCTAGCTATCGTTGGCTAATACAACGGCTAACTTTGACTACAAATGCAAAACGAAATATTGAATTAAAGTACACGCGTAGTTATATAATGCTGAGTAAACAAAATCGAGCAACCACTTCGTATAACCTCGCAATGTCTCACTTATGACAGCGTCGTAGCTAAATATTTCAATAAGGGAATGATCGTTTTCATGTGCGGTATTCAGTAACAGCAAACTAAGGTAGCTAGCTAGCCTAGCTAGCTGGCTAAGTTAGTTTAGACAGCTGGCAAAATTTCTTAAGGGAAACACACCGTGAGGACACACAGCTGAAATGGAGACCCATGTTTCAAGTCTTTTTCCAGAAATTTTAGCCATGATTTTTAGCTACCTAGACGTTAAAGGTAAAGGAAGGGTTGCGCAAGTGTGTGTAGCTTGGAGAGACGCGTCGTACCACAAATCAGTGTGGAGGGGAGTTGAAGCCAAACTTCATTTAAGAAGGGCTAACCCATCGTTATTTCCTAGTCTTCAGACCCGAGGAATAAAGAAAGTACAGATACTTAGTCTTAGGCGCAGCCTGAGCTATGTAATTCAGGGAATGCCAAACATTGAGAGCCTTAACTTGAGTGGATGCTACAATTTAACAGACAATGGCCTTGGTCACGCTTTTGTGCAGGACATACCTTGTCTGCGGATTCTTAACCTGAGCCTTTGTAAACAAATAACTGATTCCAGTCTTGGCAGAATTGCACAGTACCTCAAGAACCTTGAGTTTATGGACCTTGGTGGATGTAGCAATATCACTAATACTGGGCTGCTTCTCATTGCGTGGGGCTTACACAGACTGAAAAGCCTAAACTTGCGCAGCTGTCGGCATGTATCAGACGTGGGAATTGGTCACCTGGCTGGCATGACCCGCAGTGCAGCCGAGGGTTGCCTCAGCTTGGAGCATCTTACCCTACAGGACTGCCAAAAACTGACTGACTTGTCTCTGAAGCACATCTCAAAAGGATTGAGTAAGCTGAAGGTCCTAAATCTCAGTTTCTGTGGTGGGATATCAGATGCCGGCATGATCCACCTGTCACACATGACGCAGCTCTGGACCCTCAACCTTCGCTCATGTGACAATATCAGTGACACAGGTATCATGCACCTCTCCATGGGCTCTCTCAGGTTATTCGGGTTGGATGTGTCATTCTGCGACAAAGTTGGCGACCAGAGCCTGGCATACATTGCTCAGGGCCTCTATCAACTCAAGTCCCTCTCCTTGTGTTCATGTCATATCAGCGACGATGGAATCAACAGAATGGTGCGGCAGATGCATGAACTGAAGACCTTGAACATTGGCCAGTGTGTGCGTATTACAGACAAGGGCCTTGAGCTTATTGCTGATCACCTGACTCAGCTAACTGGAATTGATCTGTATGGATGCACCAAAATCACTAAGAGGGGACTGGAGCGGATAACGCAGCTCCCCTGCCTTAAGGTGTTGAACTTGGGTCTTTGGCAAATGACTGAGGGTGAAAGAGTTAGGTGACATTACTCAGGTATCACTCGTACAGTTAAACTACCTCATACAATAATGTCACCGTTGTCCTTTTCTTTTTGTTTTGTGTTTGTTTTTTTTAATGTGAAGGAGCTTTTGAGTAGTTGATGGCATGCAATAAGAAACATCGTTTACTATGTTTTTTTTGTTTTGTTTTTTTTAACATATATTTTTTAATTAGCAAGTGGATAGTTAAATAATTTAGGGCCTATTAGGGAGCCATTCTTCAGAAATATTTTCCCATGTCTTGTTTGGCTTCAAGATCTCTTAAGTATAGATATGGTAGGATGTTTAATGTACACAGCTTTACCATGTTTCTGAATGAAAATTATTTTATCAATTTGTATAGATCCTTCTTAGTAAGATCAACATATGCAATTTAAAAAAATATATTGTTGATTTATAAGTAAGAGAATGTTTGGAATACCTGTTTATTTTCCTAAGCTAAATAATTAAAATAGTTTGAACTGTTTTTTCATTGCTTCCACTGTGAGTGATCCTTAAAGCCCAATGAAAATGAGCTGTTTGATTTATTGTGAGCAGTCAAACAAATTGATGAAGAAACAATGTTTATAATTGACATCAGGCTAAATGCTCACTTTTATCCACTCAGGTGTGGACTTTTACAATTATGAGATTGTAAAGACTAATAAGCTTTTGTAATAAAAAAAAACTGTAAAAGTGCTGTCTGACCCTTAGGTGTTCTTAATAATGCACGCTGGTTTTGGGTCCAATATTATATTTGGTCTTGGGTCCAGACCTTGTTAAAGATGTGGTTTTCAGAATTGCAGAGGCTTTGCTATGCCCACTTATAGACTGAAAGAGCTACGGTTAATGCACAGAAGTTGCTGTTAGGGGCAAAAAAACATTGTTGGGTTGGAGAGTTGCAAATAAGGTATTTCAACATGTGACATAAACTTCTTTTGTAAGCAGATTGGGGCCAATTTCATATATAGTCGTTGATGGGATCTGTAGCCCATCACTGTTCACATCCTGGTCCCACTGCTACTGCTGGTCTCCTCCAGCTCACAGCTCACTGGCCTTTGCAGTGGCTATGAAACAGCAATATCTATTCCTTTTGTTCAGTATCTTAGTCCTTATCTTGTTGGTGTGTGTGTTTGGGTCACATGCATGTGACATTCTGTAAAGGTGGACCGGTCTACAAACCCTGACGATAGATATGAGGCAATTACAAAAAATGAATGTGAAACAGCAGGGCCAAAAAGTCATAACTGGGCAAAAAAATAATAACTGGGGCATTTGGACGTGTAATGGCCTTAACCACACACATGCACTTTCCTGTGATTTAGGATATCTTTTTTTTTATCTGGTTTACATGTGCATGTTTTATACATTGTTCTTTAACATTTTTGAAACTAGGCTGACTGAACTTTTTTACACAAAGATAAAAGAAAGATTACTTTTAAAAAGGTCATATTTCTCATAAGTCTCAGTCTTCTTTGAATAATGTAGATTATACAGTGGTCATAGATACATTACATAACCTGCAATCTGCCACACATGCATAACTCAGATGACAATCAGTGAGAATGTAAAACTTGTAAATGTTCTCTACTTTCCTAAAAGCCGGTAAGGCAACTGTAAATACTATAGTTTTGGAGCAAAGCATTATATTCTTTATGATTACAAGATTTTGATCTGAGTAAAATGCTATACTGCATGCATTAGCCCATGGATCCAGGGTTTCGTATTCATAAAGTATGAGTGCAACCGTGTCAGCTAATGTATATCCCAAATCAACTTACTTTCACAAATGGTTTCATTTGTAATCAGACTTGTGTATAAATTCATTTTGGTTTGAATGTGTTGTTTTCAATTCAAACCTGTCATATGTTTCATTTCTTCCCACTAATGGCCTTAAGTAGTTCATTATCTCTTGTACAGTCAGCTGTTTGCTTTAGCAGCGAGCAGCTTCATTCAACATCACACCCACACACTCATTGTAAAACTGAAAAGCTGAACAAGATGACAAACAACACCTGCACTTGTACTTTAATTCAGTTCAGTGAGTGTCCCCTGCTGCAAGTTGCTTGTGCTTCCATGGGTTTATTCTGCTCTGTCACACTTGATTTCAATCATTAGTTAGTTCCCAAATCTCTTGTTAGCTGAGTGAGGAATGTTCCTCTCTGGAGACACCGTGCAAAGTACGAGTGCATAATAATGTGATTGTATTTTTCTAAAACACATCCACAAACAGCACCCCTGCTCTCAGGTAATTTATGAATACGGATCAATAACTCCTGGAGTATTTCAAAATACTTCATTTGAATACAAGAAATAAATGCATGCAGCTTTTGACAGTGAAAGCGCTTGTCTTCATTTCATTTGACTGTGCGAATGTTTCTACAGTTGCACATCAACAGCCGCTTGAACGTGTTCTTGAAGGTAACATTGCACAGGGCGTAGCAGGCTGGGTTAACGGTGCTGTTGATGTAGCACAGCCAGTAGCCCATGGACCACATACAGGTGGGGATGCAGGTGGAGCAGAAGGTGTTGATTAACACCATCACATTATATGGGGTCCATGTGATCACAAAGGCCAACAGAATGGCCATGATGGTTCTGGTAACCTTCCTCTCCCTTGACTCAATCTTCCTTTTTTTCCTGTGTGGAGGCATGACATTCAGTGATACTAGACTCTGCCTCTCCTTGCGATGGCTAGTATTTGGATTTGCACTGGATGGTTTGTAGCTCTCATCTGTGCTCTTTTGGAAGCAGGTTATTTTGGCCCATCTTGCTTTGCCTTGGTAGCGAGTTTTGGTTGGCATCCTCTTGACGTCACCGTTGGTTTCTGCTTCGTCATCTCTCTGATTGGATGAGGCTAGGACACTCCCAGATGTGGAGTCATTTTCACTCTCCCTGTCCTCACCTGAGAAAAGAGAAATAATGCTTAAAAATATTACATGTCTGCACTGGTGCCTTTATTAGTGTTGTCAGATTATTAGTGCAGACACTGTAATCCAAATACCCTTAAATAAGTTACCAACAAACATCAGAGCAATAAGATTACTCTACTACAATTTACAGAGGTGTTATGGCAAACTAACTGCTTTACCTGTAGTAGCATCAGAGCCTCTGTGTTCAACTTGTGTCATGTCCTCCCCTCTCTGGCTTTGCAAGGTCCCTCCATCCCTGCTGGTTGCTGAGCTGACTTGGGTCCTGTCCTCCTGGCAGGACCTAGACGCCCTCCGATTCTCCCTCCTGACTCGACTGCGGCTTGCCTTGGAAATCTGCCAGTACAGCACACTCATGATGACCACGGGCAGGTAGAAGGCGGCGATGGCTGTGCCAAAGGTGACGCCCGCATTGGAGAAGAACTGAATGTAGCAGGCACCCTCGGGCACAGTACGCTCGCCCGTGATGAACTGCCAGAAAAGGATGGCTGGAGCCCAGAGGACGAAAGACAAGATCCAGGCGGCTGCGATCATCATGCCCGCCATCTTGGTGGTCCTCTTTATGGGGTAACTGAGTGGTCTCGTGACACAGAAGTACCGATCAAAGCTGATGATGAGCAGGTTCATCACAGATGCGTTGCTCGCCACGTAGTCCAGAGCCAGCCAGAGGTCACAGACAACAGGCCCTAAAGGCCAGTACCCAGTTACAATAAACACAGTGTAAAGGTTCATGGAAAAAAGGCCAATGATCACGTCAGCACATGCTAGGCTGAAGAGGAAGTAGTTATTGATTGTCTGGAGGTTCTTATTGACTTTTATAGACAGCATGACCAGAACATTACCAATAATTGTGACCAGACTTAAAGAACTCAGCACCAGAATGATGAGCACCATCTCCACCATATTAAAAGGATATTCCAGATGAGGGCTTGACTTATTGGAATGGCTGTAGCCCACAGTAAGGTTTACACTGGAAGTGTTCATCTTTTCAGTTTTCAGACTGCACATAAATATCTCCTAGGATCTCCACATCATGACCTAAGCACAGAGCATAAAGACAATTATACACATCATGTTGAATTAAGAGGGTTTTATGAATACAGATTGTTTTCTATCAAACCAAGGTTTGTTGTGGGTGTCTGGAGAGGTGTGGGATAAGAGAGAGCCTTATTTACATTATTTGTATTACATTCTACAAAAAAATGTAAGACTCTTTTGAATTTCCTTTTTGTACAACATTGTGCTATATTGCTATCAGAGACCAGGTGTAAGTGTATGTGTGTGTGTGTGTGTGTGTGTGTATTTGAGGGAGGAGGCAAAGAAACACATAGTGAAGAAGAATAACAAAAAAGGTCTAAATTAATACAATATTTACTGAATGAATGCAATATTTACTTACTGTACACTGTAATTCAGTGCAACCATCATGTTAATAGAAATATGATTTACATTAAAATTCACTGCTAATTTATTATTATTATTATTATTATTATTATTACACCATTAAGGAAACAAAGGTATACACTAAAATACTCTTACCATATTGTCCTTCCCTTTTTTTATTCACTGTAAACTTTTACCAAGAAAAATAACTTGCTCATCCAATGCATTTGTTCTCTGCTTGGATGCTTTGTCAGGTTCATAAAAATATAATTAATTAAAGTTCTTGCTGATTATCCTGACAAGTTAATGGAACGCCATTAGTCTGTTTGTATATCACATTTCCACCATCATGTTTTGTGGTCCATCTTCATTATTTGACAACCTAAAGAACCAATTTGTATATATGCATATGTATGGGCGTGTCAGTGTGTGTGTGTGTGTGTGTGTGTGTGTGTGTGTGAAGGAGAGAAAGAAAAAGGCAGACAGAGAGAGAGAGAGAGGAAAGTATCGGCTAACATAGACTTCACAAAAATGACACTTTCCAGTTTAAGAACTATGGCGGGGCTCATGCCAGCTTGCAACAAACCAGTTCTACATCTCTGCCCAGATGACGTGCTTCAGGGTTGCCTGTGTATGATATGTAAACCTCTAAAAAGTAAATACTGAAATACCAGGCCTGCTGAAATAGAGACAGCACTCAGAGTGTTATTGTGAGCTACTGCGAACTGTCATTGGCATGTGAATTAGGTTTGTCACCTTACTGGAGCACTTAGTGTCTGACTGCCATTTTAAAGTGTAAGTGATAAGACAACTTCTTCTTTCAGCATTGATGAAGCATACTCTACTCTCTTTGTTCTTTGTCTTATACATTTGGCCTATCAATTCCATAGCAATCACAGCAGTGTTCATAATAATTCGTTTGGCAAGAAAATCCATCCATATGAAAGGTTTGTAAAGCCACAAAGATGTCGAGAATAATCAGTTAAAATAAATACGTGAAATATTAACGTAAGATCGATATATATATTTGAAAAAAAATCGACATTTATTTCTTCACTGAATTGGCTAATTGACAAACCTTGGCGCAGTCCACCTCAGTGAATATTTTACGACTCAAAATTTGCTTCTGTGTTCTGAACCAGTTAGCTACGCTCACAAAGACATACAAAATCTTCAGGTTACCCTACCTTATAGGAGACGTCATCAGCTGCAAACTTTTGTGTAATCAGAATTAATTGTATCCATAAGTTCAAGGTAACCTTTTACACGATGCGTATGCGTGTTTCGCTGGTGTTGAATGATGTATTCTGGATGTTCGAGAAACTACCGGGGGGCGTAGACGTTGGCTACAGTTCTGGAGAATATGTTTTTTTTTCTTTCTCGTGTTTTCAGGACCACGGATAGCATAGTAAATTCACAAAGAGTAAACTTCGTAGATGTAGGCTGCTCTGCAGTCCATTAAAATGTAAATATAACAACTAATTCACATCACGGGGAGTGTTGTTGATGATACGCGTGGTGCCTGGGATTTTAAATCCAGACAGCGTTTTCATCACTTTGACAACTTCACCGCTGTTCACACAGCTTCTGAACGTGGCCTTTACGAGTGACCACGTTTGAGTGGCTTTGGTATTTCCAGCCAAATTTCGATTTGGTATTTAATAATTTTTTACATTAATTATTATACAATTTATACATTGTTCTTGGAGCTAGCGTCCATCACATTCCACAGACCCCTTTCGCCTGACTGTTCTGCTACACTTCTAGGGGTGACAGAAGATGTGTTTGTTATACTGCCTACAAAAGAAACATATGCGCCTATAAACCTATGTAGGTCTTGACCATTTCTGGTTTAGAAAAGTGTTGAAAAAATTATATTAGTAAAAACGTGAGCACGTTCATTGGAACAGCCAAATTAGGATACTTGTCCCAGTGCGAACTTCTAAAGATGTGTGTTTATATCTGTTTATTTCATCCAAAGATGAAAGATGTGTTGGTATGACGAATGAGGGATATTTTGGTGGGGTGATTCATGACTAAGGCTACTCCAGCTAGTCTTTTACACGCTTCCATTAGACTAGCTCTTAACTCCAATAAACACCAGCAAGTGATACCAAAAGAACATCAACACACTAAGATCAAAGTGTGCATGATTCAGCAACTGTACATTTGATATATTTCCATGGAAAAAAAAAATTAAACAGAACGCTTGGTTGTTTTCTTGTGATGGAAAAGATGGGACGAAGTCATGCTGAGAAACGCCAGCTGCACAACGGAAAATTTGTCTAAGTGCGCTGTCTAAACACCTTGTTACAAAGCCCGAGACACAAGGCAGGATGCTACTTTCCATTAATAAATTGTTCAGCGTGGTCTTGGAGTGTCTTCAAGCCATAGACAATCGGTAAGGAATTAAAATGCCAAACTACTTAATATTAAGGCCGACGCATTGAGTTACACTGTAAGTATGAAGAGTACAAAGCAGACTGGTTGGTGACTTTTTATTTGTAGAAATCGCGCAACTGATATTCATGTGCTAATTAAATAGAAGACCGTGTATGAATGGATACCATTTGTTAACTATGAACTAATTAGGTACTTGGAAGACGTGTATGATTTGCTTTAATTAGAAAATGCTCCTGTTTTGCGAAGAGAGGAACTATAGCTCATAGCAGGTAGGGTGCTTTGTGTATAACTGGTTTAGATCATGGCTTAGATCGTCGCTTTGATCTGTCAGCAAGCATGTCGACACACTAAACACTTCAGCTACACTAGAATGTCGGCACTGTATGTGTCTCCTTGTGTATCCTTTAGAAAATGAATCTCTCAGCACTTCTCTGGCTTTAATTATAACCCTGGTGATGAAAGAAACATCTGTATATTTTGAGGTTGTAACACAATAAGTGAAAGATTATTTAAGGTTATTTGAGGTTGTAACACAATAATTCCCCAGAGTCAAAATAATACCGCTAAAAGAACACTAGTTCCATTCTTTTCTATCAATAAATGTAAGAATATAACTTCTTAATGGTTGTGTATGAGACATACAATTTAAAAACAGTAGTTTTAGTTGTAAAGAAAAAAAAACAATAAAATGCTCAAAAGTATGGTGGGGAGTTATTTTGCACATGTATTTGAAAAAATACGTTGGAGGAATCAATTTATGGTATAAAGTCAGGCTGAATTTTCTCATAATGGCCACTATGTGGAGCTGTTAAACAATCTATGCGCTCTCGCTCTCTCTCTCTTCTCTCTCTCTCTCTCTCTCTCTCTCTCTCTCACTCATTCACTCTCATATATGTATATGCGTATATATTATATACAGTACCTTTGAAAAGTTTCACACCCATTCTTTGTAAAATTTGACTATTTTCTACATAAAAAACAAGGAACATATCAAAACAATGAAATAACACATAATTATGGTGTGATAGTCAATATTTGTTAGATTTTATAGATATATTGATATATTTTATAGATATCAATATATTTGATTTTAGATTCTTCAAAGCTTTAATTAAAGCTTTGGACACTCTTGGTGTTCCCTTAACCTCTTAGGAACAAATTTAAGCATAATCCATTTGATTAAAATGCCTTTGTTACTATTCTTTGTTTTATTGTTAACTCCTTGTATATGCTTTGTTATGATGATGACACAGAGTTATATGTACGTTTCAGCAAAATCTGGATCTGGTCCCATATGTCTGTGAAGCTGATTTGTGACAACATGTGTTGTAAAAAGCACTACATAAATACATTTGAATTAAATTGAGTTGAACTGAATATTAAAAACATACATTTAGTCAGGTATATCCAAACTTTTGACCTGTACTGTTCTTACATCACAGTCTGTACACAAAACATATTCCACTCTGATCTCTGGTCAAAAACATGCTAGCCAATATGTAGATTTCGGTCCACAGCTGAGGAGTGATTGAGTATTTCCATTAAATGACCTTCCTTATTTACCCAGCCACGATTTTAAAATCGTAGGAGGCCAAATTGGTGATGACACCTCAAACAGCATCTGCAAGTAAACAGAGGATGGGGTAAGAGAGAATTTCAATGATTTAGAAATAGAGGTCTGCTTAGGACAGTTAAACTGGGCAAACATATCAAACATATCAAAGATTTGCTCATGAACTGACAACATGACAGTAGGAGAAAGGAAATGCTACCTACAATCACATTTAAGAGAACAGAACAGTGCAGAGTTGCTACAGGAGTAAATGTGAACACGACATAGAAAACTGGGCTAAACGGCAAGTCCTGTCCCCAAATTCACAAAGAAAGAGGCTGAAGTATAGTGACATTCATAGACAGTAGAGAAATACTGTGCTCACAGAATGGGTGAAACAATACGGAAACAAATAATACAAATAAAAAGTATTGAATAATGAGAGCCAGCAGAGAACCCTCGTCTAGGACACACAAATGTACAGTACATGGTGCACAGTTAGAGACCACATCATCGAAGGATTGTGCTGCAAACAGGCTGAACTCTGAGCACAAAAGTAAGTGACACCACACAACAGCTCACAGAGAAAACGTACATACTCACCAAGGCAGCAAAGTCAATGACACAGAGCCAACAGAACCAGATGGAAAGTGCCCGTGTTCCACAGTCGAACAGGCTCCACACACAGTGGAGAGAGGAGCTCTATGGCTGCCCTAAGTGTGTTATGCAAAATCTTTCAAATTGTACCCATTTACTTCTCATCTGGTGAGAATGGCCACAGGGCTCTGGGTTATATAAAGAGAGCCAAGCAGCAGGGAAATTGACTCAGTTCACAGTGGAGGAACACACAGCAGTCGAACTCCAACAGTCCCACAAGTCTGAGGGGAGAAGAGTGAAACTTGATGATGCAGTAGGTGAGGAAGAGGAGCATCCTTACACCATTAAGTGTTGTAGGAAATCTGAGCTTTCATTTGAGAGCAACTGAATCCACAAGAAAGCCACCAGATTGTAGGACTCATAGTAAAGAAAGCTTTAATTGCAAGTTTAATGGCATTGTCTTGATATCAATGTGAGTATTATCCACAATACCTTCCTAACCTCTTTGTTTGCTCACTGAAAAAACTCATGGATTGTGAAAAGAACCCGGAAGTAAATGCTGTCAGTGGTAATGTCATTTTGATGGCTGGGTTGCCATATATATAAACTTTCCACAAAGACCCCACCTTGTCCATTAATGTTCCATTCTTAGTCAGTCATCACCCAATTGGAAGGTCATTTCTTGGGATTAACATCATTGAGGAGTAAATCCAAGGACAGTCAGAACAAAATTGTTGAGGCTGACGCACCTGATAAACATCAGCTTGTTAAGAAGGGTAACACTGTTGTTGTTTCAGACAGTAGCACCAAGGGGTCACTGCGGCACCCACCCGTGGAGAGTAGGAATACTTTAATGACAAACAGCAAGAGGTGGTGAGACAGATGCTCTATGTCTATATCTGCAGCTTTCGCTAAAGAGAACATTGACATTGGATGTAATTCCAGCCTACAGATGATACTCAAAGTCTCAAAGATGACATTTCTGTCCAAATAGCATAATCTTAATAAAGAAACCCACCTAAGGTGATAGATTGCGGGTTGTAATAAGCTTCTTCGATTTATTCATGTTTAAAGCACATTGAATTGTCACTGTATATGAAAGGTGGTATATAAGAAAAATCTACATAAATTACAAGTCAGGCCTGAAATGGCACAAAGCAGGACTATGCAACAGTAAAACAAGAAACCACAGATGTCCTCTACAGCTGTAGTAAACTGGACACATGAGCATCAGGGAGTGTTGGAACAGCTCACTGACATGCTCATTAAGCCACTGGTCTTGGCATACCCAGATTTTGACTCACCATGTGCCTCAGATCAGGGTTTTTAGAGAGTAACTACTTATGGTTCCAGGGTCCTAACAGCAGCAGAAAGAAACTACAGCTTGAGTAATGGAAAGTTGGAATTCCTTGCACTGAAGTCAACAATGTATGTAAAGTTTAGAGATGACCTATACCGTGCGCCTCACTTCACCATGTACACCAATAACAATCCCCTGACATATGTGATGAGTACAGCAAAACTAAACTCAGTTGGCCATCGCTGTGTTGAGGAACTCTCCAACTTTCACTTTGACTCTGACCAGGGAGATCAAAAGTAAACCCTGACACACTGTCTTTCAGTCCTCTTTACATGAATGGGTACATGGTAGGATGTACTGAGGGACTGTCACTAAATGTTGTATATGCTGTTTGGCAGGGGAGCGAAGCCTGAAAGTTACATGGATAGCCACCTTCAACATATCTGTGAGCACCAGCCAGGAGCCTTGCCAACAATCAGTCACAATGAGTTAGACAAGGCACAGTGAGAAGATCCAGCTATCTATATCCAGCTAAAGAGCTTCTGGAACTTAAAGAAGCTGGCCTAGGGGTACACAGTGGTACACTGTGATGACCAAAATGAGGCTAAATGGGGCCAGGAAGGTCCCATACAAACAGAACAAGATGCATCTTTAAAATGGCATTTTTTACAGATAGATGCACAGGTGACAGCAACTTGTCCTACCAGCAAAGTGCAAGCAGATAACCATGACATATCTATGATGAAGTGGAACATGTTGGTTCTGACTAAGTGCAGGGGCTGGTGAGGGAGAGATTGCAGTGGCCATTTATGAAGCAAGAGAGATCAAGGAATACATTCTACATTGTGTCCTTTTATGCAGTTATATTATTGTCATATTGGCCTGATTGACTCTGTTTCTCTCCCTACGATCATATGAAGCAAAACATGGGAATCCCATCAATATACACATCTAGAATCTTTTTCTCGTAACTCTAATCACATTAGGTAACAATAAATATATATGATTGTGATAGTTCTGTGTTTTACAAAGTGTACATGATTCATTATTTATTTTTGCAGATTAACTTTTAACACTGGGCTGTTTGTTTCACCACTGAGACCATGTTTCTTTCTTGGTATTTAGGCTACCACATCCCAAATGTAAACATTAAATAATCAAACCAGCTTTAAATTGATATCGGACCTTCTGCTAAGGATAAGAAATCTTCATGCCTGTTGTTATGGCCTCCCAGCCCAGATAGGAGAGCAGAACAAACACAAAAACACGGAAGTAGACATAACGGCGCATAATAATATGAAGCCTAGTGCAGTCCATAGTAATGCTGACCCATGACCCTGAGAGGATGTGCTGGCCCTGAAAGGATATGTCTCTAATGCTCCATTGTATTTTTTTTTTTTTTTAGTAAAATACACCTGGCAGTGGGGATATAGGAAAACGTTCTTCCCTGGTTTGCATAGTTATCCCATTTAAAATGGAAATAGCATGTAAAATAAAAGAGCCACAATGATGAAAAAATGATGAGAATATTTCCACGACCACTGGGAGAGAGCATCTCTGATTGGGTATATGGTTTGACGGCCTTCACGAGATTCTTCAGAATATGAATGCATTTGAATTGCTTGAGAACCCTGACCAAAGTGTCAGCATGTGAAGCTCCCCTATGTAATGTGGCCAATGGAAATCTACTTTGCATAAGATCTTTCTAATATTATTCTTAATCTTTCTTAATTCTTAATATTCTTAATCATAATCTTTTCATAATTTTTGGCAGATTACTTGATGATTACTTTAGTTACTTTAACATGCTTCCATAAAGTGTCTTTACTTGTGCTGCCTAATACCAGGTCTATAGTGTGAGTTGGCAAAGCGTATGTTTAATCAGATCTTCATAAAGTTGTAAAGGTATTCAGTACATTTGTAAAGGTACAGTGAACATTGTCGTTGTGGGAACCAAAATGTGTATTCCCTAATCCCAACCTGCTTAGTGCGGGCCATTATGTATACTGCCACAACAGAACCGTATTCCGTGTGTATTTATAATATTCATTGCATGATTAGAAGAAGAAGCTACCTAAGTGACACGCGCCACCTGATTTTCCATTTAACGTCGTTCACAAAGACGTAAGACCGACGCGTAATTTTCTGTCGGAACAAAAGTGAAAAAGTGAGGTTGAGAAGATTCAAAAACAACATCGCCGGCGCCGCTCTCGAGCTCCGCGCGTGTCTGCGCGCGACCACAAGGGCGGATTTGTGTCTGAAAAGAACAGGAAGCAGTATTCAGTCCTAACGTATCGGGCGAGAGGAGCTTAGCGTTTCTCTTAAAGTTCTTTGGATTTACTGTCGATTTCGTTGGCTTGTTGATTGAATATGATCTGAAAAATCTTAGACTAATCTATAGGACACATGATCTAAAGTCGAATACTGCAGCGTATGCTTTGCTATTGAAACCTTTCCGTACCGTTTGTCGACGAGAAACCTTACTTTGCGAAATAGTTGGGCGTGAGGGTGACTCCTTCCTTTGAACAAGCTGTGCATGTTTTATTTTTGAATTTTAAATCGCTTGAAAGAAGACACACCTGAAAAATGGGGTGTACGCTGAGCTCAGAGGACAAAGTGGCACAGGAGAGAAGTAAAATGATTGACAGAAATTTGCGGGACGATGGAGAAAAAGCTGCAAGGGAAGTCAAGCTGCTACTTCTTGGTAAGTTAACATTACCTAGGTTAGCGTGGCTAGGATACTTTCGGCTTTAATGTTCGCTAGCTATATTAGCCAAGTATATACAAAGACATCTTCGCTCCATGGTAAGAAAAAAAAGTATACTCGTATTTGATCTTGAATTGTAGTCTGTTCTAACTAGTTATCTTAGCTAGTTTAGTTTATGGAGTTCCTTTCAATTTTGGGTTGACTGTATATCTGATAAATAAATAAGTACCACCACCTAATTAATTCATAGCTAACGCTAACATTCAGATTGCGAAGGGGAAGCTCGCGTAGCTAACATTTACTAGCCAGCTAGCTAGTTGATTGATTTCACCAGCGTTCGTTTTTAGTTTTAGCTGGCAAAACTAAAGAGCTATATAAACTAGCTAGCTAGTTTATATAGTTTTACATTTGACTAGCTAGCTAGCTAGTTGTTTGTTTGTTATGGTGCGTTAGTTTGACAGAAAGCTGCTTCTCGTTTACTTAGATGGATAGCTAAGTTTATTCTAACCTAGTAAACGTTGCTTCCTGACCTGTTAGCTATCTACATAGATTTCCGCCCAATAGCTATAGTAGCTGACTCTGTTTTTCTTTGCAAGTCTCACAAAGTGCACAGATTGTTTGCTCTTGTGGTGAATTAAATGTTAACACGGTACATTGTTGGATTAGCGTTACTATGGACTCGTCTAATTTATCCAGAGCTGTTGCTTGTGGGGGGAGGATGGCTGGTTGGCTATTTTTCAGTGCAAATAAACTTATCTAAATCTCTTTTTACTCGAATTTCCACAGTTTTTTTAATTTTCTCTCTTTGTCCACTAGTGTAAAAATATAACATTAAAAAAATAAAGAAAAAGTTCGGTTAAGTAGTATCAAACGCCATGATACCAAATACCAAGGTAATTAGGCTACGTATCTCGAGCCTGTGTACGTACTGGGTCTGTATTTACTGTTCTCCCCGAAAAGGATAAAGTGTAGATCCAGCTAGTCCGTTTTCAGTGAAACTAAAAAATGACTGCTGCTTCTGAACTACACACTTAAATCTCATTTCACCCAAAATGATCACCTTAAATGATCTGATTTCATTAAAAACTGGGATAGGAAGGTTATAATTTTTTTTCCTATATAAATGTTTGCATTTTGCAAAAATGATGTACTTTTGGTCTACAGTTGATACAACACTGGAAATAAGTAGAATGTTCTTTGAGAGATATTAAGACTTGATTCTGTCCCATCTGTTAGACTGGTACTAAATGATGTTTATAACTTTTTTTGAACCTGCATTTCGCCTTTTAATTTTTTAGTTTTTGCTGTTATCTTAGTTTCAGATATTAACAGCTGGAAGCATGATTGACAAGCTTTTGGGAATTAATTAATTTACCAGTTAGGCCTACACACATGCACACACCTCATCGGAGCTAATTAGCCAATCACTGTGCAGAATAAATGCGGGTCTTAATGGTTGTGTTTGTTGCAGGGCAGTGTTTGTCAACGCAACCATTTGGTGGTATGCAATAAAGATCAGCAGACTGTGGGGTGTCTTGGACCAACCCAAAGTCAATAAATGAACAGGGGTCAAATCGCGTGTTGGGGTATACTAGCATACTAAACTGCCCACTTTCGAGACTCTGTAGTGCTTGAGTTTGATACCCTTTACTGTAATCGTATGCTCTTTTACATTTTGGAGGCAAAGCTATTTTTACAATGCCAAGTAACTGTTACAGAGTTAAAGACAGACATGCTAACATTTTGGTTGGGATGCACACTGGCAGCTGTCAGTTTTCCCTTAAAAATCCTTCATTTCCCAGGCACTGGATTGTTGCCTGGTAACGAGATAGCCCACTCAGATTACCACGCTATAAAAGTGGCAGGTAGGGCCTGCCAAACAAAAGGTAAAAGTATTGCTCCAGGAGTCAAGTCGCATGAAGACGAGGCTTACCATAGTAGAGGACTATTTAAGGTTGCAGCGGTGGTGTTTGTTGCACTATTTCTGTTCATTATAGGGTGGAAAATCCCCCAGTGATGTATATAGGTATTAGTCCTTTGCTCTCTGGCCGTGTGAGAAACTTTAACACTTTGTTCTCCCTAGGTTTTACCTCGTGCACCACCAGCCTCAGCAATAAATGTCACTTTCTGACTCCCACGTTAATAACCTCTGAATTATCTTTACCATCACTTAGTGATGCTGGTAAATCTCAGCTATTGTAAAACCTCAAACATGGAAATAATTCAAACATAAATTATGAAGGGGCACATTATGAACCTTATTATAAATGCATCATTAAAATTTGTTTTATTTGATAATTTTTTAATTGTGTTTTCTTTAGGTTTGTATACTGACTTACTTGAAAATGTCCTGATTATCTCTCCTAATTACCTGGCTTTTCAGCTGTTGCCTATTCCTGCACTATTGCACCATAAAGGAACAATATGTGACAAGTATGTAGATGTCATTGATATTAGTCAGTGATGGCAAGCACCTAATCTAGTTATCATGTGAAGCTGAATCACAACCATCTCTTTTAATCTTTGTCCAGTGAATAATTTTGAGAATAATCAATAAGAGAAATCGGTGATCATTTTTCTATTTTAAATTAGCTTGGCTTTGATCCACTCTTAATTTTCGTCAAACCACTTGTAAGTTGATTACTGTTCACAATTTCTTTTTGCTTTACCGCCACTTCAGGCTTTATGGTAAACATTTGTTGCCGTCTCCCTGAAACCCAGGAGATGAATTCTCTACAGGGTGTGAGAAAACGAATATTGTAGGTCATTAATGTGAGAGGTTTAGTCCCTCAGCTGTGATTGGTACTCTTGTGACTGTGCCTCTGAGCCTGTGAGTTTAGAGTTGTTGTCTTTTGGGCCATATGTGTGAGCTGCTGAGTTTGCTTAATTGCCGCCGTTAGCGCTTTGAGACTCTCAGAGAGTACAGCAAGCCCCATCAGGCTGCTCCCCAAAACGACATATAGAGAGGAACTGGGGAACTCTGTGTGTTAATTGAAACATTCATTTACGTGAAGATAAACTCTGCTGCCTCAGAAACCTATTACAAGTAAAGGATCTACAAACATTTCTTCCGTTCTTGTCCATAGTAAGCAGCAGCCTATCGTTTTTTTCTTGAGCAGTTTGTGTCTCTTGGGCCCATCCTTAAGTGGAAGAGTCAAACATGCTACATGCTTTAGCCTAAATCCAGAAACAATCTCAGCTTTTTAATGAAGTTTTGTTGCAAGATTTCTTGATCATGAATGTGAATCTGTGCAGTTGAGGATCTGAAAAACAACCTGTTATTGGAAGAGAGAGCTTTGCCCCAATTCACTGTTTGCTTTGCCACTTTATGCCAACATGTACAAACTTGTACTTTAATGCAAAGCTGAAATATCACACAGTGGATGCATAGTTTCCTATGAAGCATTCGCTGAGTCAGGATGAACCAACATTCTGCATGAACAGAACGTACCCCTTTTTGCTTATGTTAAGCACAGCAGTAAAGGCATTCTGTTTATTGAGATTTTGCTGTAAACCTGTTGTAGCCAGACTACAATGAATTAATCCAATGATCTTAACAACTACTTGGCTTCTGCACATTATGAGGTCAGGTGTTGAAGGCTGCTAGTGTAGCAGCATGCTGGTTTCAGGTTGTTGGCAAATTACACTTTCTAAATATGGTGTCTTGGTTTTACAGAGCTGATACGCCCATGGGGATTTCCTATTTGCTCCCAAAGAACATTAGATTCCCAGTTTGTTTTTTCGTTCTTTGCTTCAGTTTCTTTGCTTTAGCTACCTGGGGATTTTCCTGGATGAGTTACGTTTTTTCCCTGGTGAAGATGACATTATTTTATCAGTATTGATTGTTTCCTCTTTTACTTAAGTGTTGTAGAACGTTGATGTAGCTTTTGTTCTGACAAGTTTGTTATGATCTCAGATGGGCCGGGTTGGAGTTAATGTCGTTTTATTGGCTAGATGATGGCATTGCAATATGTGACTGTGGGGAAAGTCTTTGTTTTTGCTAACTTTCGGTCTGCCTTTTCTGTTGCTTCTGTCAGGTGCTGGGGAGTCTGGGAAGAGTACAATTGTCAAACAGATGAAGTAAGTTTTACATTTTTGTTTTGTTTTCTTTCTGCAAACCCTTCCACAGTAATTGGGAAGAGGAAGTCTGTGGCAGAGATTTGAAGTGTTGTAAACTTCTGCTCCATCCCACCCCCAGGATCATTCATGAGGCGGGCTACTCAGAGGATGAGTGCAAGCAGTACAAGGCTGTGGTCTACAGCAACACCATCCAGTCCATCATCGCCATCATCAGGGCCATGGGCCGCCTGAAGATTGACTTTTCTGACCCTGCTCGTGCTGTAAGCGCTGCCGCTTCCCTTTACCGCTTTCACTGGGGAGGCCTTTGAGTTGAACAACTGTAGCAGTCTCTTCTCATTAGTTGTGCCAGGGAGGGATAATAGTTTCTGATTGCGGTCAAAAGCCACACCGAAGGCTCCCGGTGATATGACCTTAAAATAAATAAATGACCGCTTGTGATCTGGGTGCGTGTGCGCTTTGCAGGACGACGCAAGGCAGCTCTTTGTGCTGGCCGGCTCGGCTGAAGAGGGCTACATGACCACAGAACTGTCCGGCATCATCCAGCGCTTGTGGAAGGACGGGGGAGTGCAGGCGTGCTTCAGCCGATCCAGGGAGTACCAGCTCAACGACTCCGCGTCCTAGTGAGTGTGTCTTTTTCACTCCCTTCTATGTGTGGGTCTCGCTTCTCAGGGGAAAATCAGTAATCTCTCCCTAGCCGTGCTTCAATATTTTCACTTTTCTTAACTTTTTTTTTTAACTTTTCTGTTTATCATTGAGTGATTTTTATTTATTAATTTTTTTTTTTTTTGCTCTGACTACTCAGTGACCCCCCTTCAAGATTCAAATATATTTTATGCAAATGTTCAAAAAGGCAAATAACATGGATCTGTATTGAAAAGTATGATGTAAGCAAACCTCACCTTTTGCATGTAATGTGCAGACATCCAAGGTAGTTTCTCTCCCTGACGTCCAGTTCCAGTATGGTTATTGGGATGTGCCATTATATTGGGAACAGCATGTGCTGTTCAGGTTGTTCTGTTGTATATCTAATAGGACCTTAGCCACAAAATGTCTGTCTTTGTGATGGTATGTAAATAAAATTAAACGGCAAGGAAATGTCCAAGATGACTAAAAATATAACCTGAAAAGCATCAGATGTGAAGACTAAGCACCCATTTAACATTCTTAAATGACACTAATACATTACTGCTGGTTTCTGTTCTCAGCTACCTCAATGATCTGGATAGGATATCGAGTACATCCTACGTCCCCACTCAACAAGATGTGCTAAGGACCAGGGTAAAGACCACTGGCATCGTGGAGAGCCACTTCACCTTCAAGGACCTCCGTTTTAAGTGAGTTCCTTTGTTGAATTATAGAAACACTCACCTGTCACAACAGTAGGGGAGGAGAGTGACTCCTACATGTAACTGTTGAAATGGTGTGGCAGAGAGTGTCGTTTGCATGTTGTCTGCTTTTGTTTTGTGTTTGCAGTGTTTGTCTGTCCTACGTTTTCGTTTTGGAAATGCGTCTCTAGGCAGCGTTTGTGTTGCTGTCCGACGTCCCTTATGTTTACGGCTGGATTTCACAAAAATATCTGTTCTTTACTGCCCTGTATTGGATTCCCGAAAAAGGACTTGCTGCATATTCATGTCGCCTGGAGTGTTTAGCATCAGCTGGTCCAAGAACTGTGGCACTGACTAAAGCTACAGTCTTAAGTTTGACTTTGAATCTTGCTGTTCATGAAAAAGTAGTCACTAAAACGCATTTGATTGCAATTGGCCTTATTGTATTATAGAAATAATACATGTGATGCTACCGAAAATTTACAGTAAATATTTGGAATGTAAATGTTTACTTTTAAACAGGCTCTTGTGTCGCTGGTCATGCTCAGGTTCACGTGCCACCTAAACTATCCACGATGCCCAGGCCAGTGCAATGTCACAAAATCAGAGGGCAAATAATGTTTAGGTAACGTGCTGGAGTGGTGGTTAAAACTGTAGCTACATCATTTCTCTCAATGGTAACGAACCTCTGCATGCTTTATGCTCATCACGCGCCTCGTGGGTGTTGAGTGCACTTGTGGAATCCCCAGAAAAAAATTCCATTTCCCCCCACGTTTCTAAGAAGCCTGCGTCTTTTCTAGGAATACAGTCAAAACGGCTAACGTGGCAATGGTGTTGCAGCTTGTTGCTGTGAGAGCAGCGAGCGTTATCTGATGTGTTTAACTCTCTCCTTGTAGGATGTTTGACGTGGGTGGCCAGAGATCGGAGAGAAAGAAGTGGATCCACTGCTTCGAGGGGGTGACTGCCATCATCTTCTGTGTCTCTCTGAGTGACTATGACCTAGTGCTGGCTGAGGATGAGGAAATGGTAATGTTGCAACACGTCGTCTTCCTCGCCCACCATGGCACCGCCTCTGTGGCTCTCGCATGGTGCCAGAAACGTCTTGCCTCAACGAATGAACAGTTTTGTTTTGTTTTGTTTTTTTTCCCCTTTTCTTCCTTCAGAACCGCATGCATGAGAGCATGAAGCTGTTTGACAGCATCTGCAACAACAAGTGGTTCACCGAGACCTCCATCATCCTTTTCCTTAATAAAAAGGACCTGTTTGAGGAGAAGATCAAGAGAAGCCCTCTCACCATCTGTTACCCCGAGTATGCCGGTAAGCCTCCGTCAGCATTTGCTGTTATTTCTGTACTGTGCCCACTTCAGATAATCATAGATAAGATCGAACAAAGGTATGACCAGACAGAGACGCTTGGCCCTGTTCCCGGTGCTTTGTTTTACTAATACTGTTGGTGGTCTCTGTCTGATTGGGTATGATTTATTCTCAACATTGTGTTCTTGTGCTAAGGCTCCAACACGTTTGAGAATGCAGCAGCTTATATCCAAAGTCAGTTTGAGGATCTGAATAAGAGAAAGGACACCAAGGAGATCTACACCCACTTTACCTGCGCCACAGACACCAAGAATGTGCAGTTTGTCTTCGATGCTGTCACTGATGTCATCATCAAGAACAACCTGAAGGACTGTGGGTTGTTCTAGAGCGATCGTCGCACGGGTTAGTGAAAATCAAACACGACCGGTTTATCTAACGCAAACAAACAAAAAAAAAAACGAGACGAGTGAATGCATGAAAATAACCACAGTCCGTAAAGTAAGGAATGTATATCCAAATATAGCAGCATCAGGCTTGTTTGACGAGTTTCTACATCTGCTACATTTTTACCTCTCTCACAGTCTGTCTGTCATTTTTCATTTACATTGCAGTGAGATGAGAATGGGCCAAGGTGAAACATTGGGAGAAGTGGAGTTGGAGCAAAGGCAACCACGAACACAATGTAGTGTGCATTACGTAAACATTCTATTTATGTTTTCGGAAACATTTTAAATGATGTTTTAGGAAAAGAAACCTTTTGTGTAAAATATTTGTACAACTGTAATTGTTGCTGGAATTTTTCACTGTTTTTAAAATGATTTACAGGTCATTTTTGACATTTTTTTTCACTCTTAAGGGTTTTGGGAGCAACTGTTATTTCCTCTCTCTGTACTCTAGATATGAAGGTACATGTGCCTTGCATGTTTGCAGTTAAAGTTGCAGTGCTTTTGTCATCCAAGTTGTTGAAACATAGATGTAGTTGTTAATGATCACTCATCTAACATGAGCCTTGTTCATGGTTTTTTTTGGTGGACACAACCATGATTGTGACATTCTTCTGTAAAACCATATTTTGACAAATTCCAAGGCATGTGTGCGACACCTGACTGATTAGAAGGGGTTACAGAGAATCCTCCAGGTACAAACCTATCAGTGCAATGGGCGCTTCCATCCAAATTTGCATGCATGAGGTGAAAATGGAGTACGGTCGGTATAATGACCAGTAGCCAGGATACCCAGCCAGAACGAAAATAGATAGAGGTAGTTGAAATCTGATGCAATGAGGAAGTGGTCACTTAGGGCGTTGAGCATAAGTTTGAGGATGAATTTTAATAACTTTGAAAACCAGAAAGACATTCTGCCTGGACATATAGATATGGAGATGGGCATTTATTGATCAAAGGGAGCTTTTTTTTAAGGGACCAAAACATTTTATTCAAATACAATTTCTGCATTAAAACCATATCATTTTCATGTCATTTCACTGCAGTCTATTCAACTGCCTGTACATGTTAAATTTGTCCCTAGTTTAACATGCAATTCTCTCAGACAGTTATTTATGACAAATTTATTGGTTTTATGCATTATGTCCTCTGTGTTCTCATCGGTTGGGAACAAACAATGACTAATCCACTATTTTGCTAATAAAATGTGCTGTGTAAATCATGGCATCTTTTAATAAAAGGTCAAGAGTCTTCGTTGTTTTTTTTTCCCCCCTCTTTGGTCTCTTTCAGCTATCTTGACAAGTGTGGTGTTGGTCCACTTGGTGGAGCTGGTGATCAACACGAATTGCGTTTCATTCCGTTTAAAGAGACAAATTCCGTTTTTACAGGGATGAAGCAATCTTGAGCCAATGGGTTGTTTCTTGTGTGCTTGCAGCCCTGTAGGTTTGCAGATCTCCTAAATGAATGTTCCAGGGCCAGAGATTTAGATGGGCAGTGAGCTACACATTATTCTAACATTTTCTGTTGAATTTAGGTTAAGAAGCTATTCTGTTGTAAACCAAAGGGAAAAAAGTTTATGCAAAGTCTTTTGGGGTCGTTTGTGCTCAGTAGTTCATCTATCTTCAGTGATTTCGTCAAGGTTGCCCTACATTGCCCTCTTCTGGTTAAAAAAAGTCACAATTACGGATAGACTTTATACGTATGGTGCCAAGAAAAAAAATAGTATGTCATACAAGAGATTCTGAATTTATCTTGAATACTGAATTATACTGAGTATTTGTGGTATCCATATTCATGCTGAGGATGTTTACAGACTGAAGTCTTTAACCAACTTTTTATAGTTGTCAAGACATGTTGACCTATAAATATTCTTCTCATCTCGATTTGTCTCCTGTGAAAAAGTAATGCTGATATTTATGAATCTGGGATTCTATTTTAAGAATATTTAAGACCGCTCGCGGTTTTAATTATGTCATTGGCAATAACGCGAGAGACTGCTTCTTTACAGTGACAGACAAGTATCCTGTCTGTGAATGTGATGGCATTAGCAGATCTCCTGCTGCTTCAGTTTGATAAATGACTAAATTAATCTGTGTCCGGTCACTTTAGGCAGCGCTGTAACATAAAATACCGCCGGAGCTTTAAGAAGAAAAGCCTTTTTTTCTGTCAAGACAGAAGGTACTAAATCTGCGAGGTTGCGTCATTAGTCAAAATACCCATGAGAACCATGAACATGCTTTGGAAAAACGCATGTTGGAATCTTGCTGAATAAATCTATATTATATAATATCACATAATCTACAAACATTAACATAAACCTATAAACACATTTATGTTTAGTTTACATTTATGATAAACGTATTACTTCATTAACGTCCACATACTCTATACCTAGAAATCTTAATCCATTACAGATTACAGCAGCATCCACACGTGAATTTATAATCGGCATATGATCTGCAAACTCTAATGTTTAGCATTAAATAGTCCTCGGTTATAATCTCATTTGTCAGCAAGGGCAATAATGTCCATAATGGGCAATAGCTTTCCCGGTGCTTTTAAAACATTTGGTGACACAAACCAAAAAATCCCCTTGCACATCTAAACATATTAAACATTAGCCTAAGCAAATGTGCTCCATTACTTTAAGAAACAGTACGGCCCAGTTCAGGATTACTGCGCGGGAGGCTGCGCCTGGATGCACGTTAGCATTCCCAGTACATGTATTCCAGCTGCTTTCAGCAGCATCCTAGTATACGTCCGCACATTTCCTGTCGTTGATATATGGAAAGTAAAGCAAAAAAAAAAAAAAAACTTTTTAGGGGCTTACATTTCTACAACAGGAAACTGGTGTTATCTAAAAGATTTTCCCTTGCGTTGTAGTCAGTGAGCATTCGCGCATTTTTTTCAAAGACCTTCGTAACTTGTCAACTCAAGGAGCCTTTTCAATATTAAACATAACGTAAAATCTCACGATAATACCACGGTACGTATTGAGTTCAGATTTCGCCAGATCTGCCAATCATCCCTTGTTTATGGATTATGCCACGGTCCCATTTACACATTTTTCTTTCTCGCTTTACCGTTCATTCCACCTCCTCCACCAGACATCACATCCGGGTCACTCACCAGTCATTGCGTGTGTGTGAGACTGGTCCTCCGTTGCGTACTGCTGCAGCTATTAGTGAACCGTGCTGCATGCTACATGGATACTACCGCTGACGTCCAACAATTTTGGAATTAAGTGCGCCTTGTACTGGCGCGAGACCGACCAGCCAGACGCAGGCAGGTATGAAGTGCCGCCCAGTAGACACATGCTGGTAGGCTAGTAATTTGTCAGCGATGTCAAAGAGCTTGAAAAAGAAGAACCACTGGACCAGCAAAGTCCACGAAGCAGTCCTCATCAGGAATAAAGAGGGCGAGCTGGGGTTTGATTTGAAAGGCGGTGCCGAGAATGGCAATTTCCCCTATTTTGGGGAGGTGAGACAAGGCAAGGTAGCCATCCAAAGCGGCAAGCTGTCCCAGGACGAGCTTCTCCTGGAGGTCAACGACACACCAGTGGCAGGGCTTACCACGAGGGATGTGCTGGCCGTTATCAAGCACTGCAAAGATCCATTCCGGCTGAAGTGTGTAAAGCAAGGTGAGGTGACGTTGCAGTGGCTGTAGTCTAGAGCGTAAACATCAGCGCTCGGCGCTGAGCGTGTATGTGAATGCGACCCCTCTGTGCACTCCCGTGGTCTGTGTTTGACTGGGTCGGCTACACATTACATTCTAGTGTGTCTGTATTATGTCATGATACACGTATAAATGATTATGTCTAGTATACAAGCCTATTATTACCACAGTAGGTGGAGCTGGTACCAATAGTAGGCTATTGCGCTGTTTTTATTTGGTGTCATTGTTGGGACAGGGTGGCAGCAGGAATACCATCGTTGGCGTCAGAATTAGTATCTTACAACATTGATAAATTTTGCGTAATTTTGTGACGTGATCTAGGACGGAAGCCTGTATAAATCAAACAGTCTGAAACGGATGTGTTCCGCTCCGTTATTCAGTTTTATTAATGCCCCCGGGTTTTGCCGGAGGCATGGCGCGCATAGTTATTTGGTGGCTCTTTTCACTGAGCTACGTGTCTTTGCCTCTTTAAGGAACAATGCTGTTTGTTTGTGCAAAGAACAACGACATGGGTTGAGTTCGAAGTCAGTGGTATAAGGAGAGCAGTGGTTTGTTGCCACTCCGCACGGTAACACCTGGCATATCAGACAGATGTTGTGTTGTGACGGCACTAAGCAACGCGGCCTCCACCACCAGTCTAGACGCTTTTGCGCTGAGGCCTCGGCTGTCTGTATTGTAATGATATTTTATCATACCATAATTTTTTTTTTACTTTTGAACTCAAGCATTAAAAAACACTTTCTCTCTCTCTCTCTCTCTCTCTCTCTCTCTCTCTCTCTCTCTCTCTCTCACACACACACACTCACACACACACACACATTCATACACTCACTCACTCACCACCCCTACACACATATGTTTATGCATGTATATATAGAGATGTAAACTCTAGGCTATTCGGTTCTATGTATAGAAATGTGAGGAAACAGTCCAGTTCAGCAATATCAGCAGCCCCAAACGAATAAGATGTTAACTGTGCTAATATGATATTATCTAGCTGTGTGAAAAACAGGGTTGGATAGGCCTTAATAGACAAACTTGGCCTAATACAACATTTTTACATATCAGCTAGTCAGTCCTACTATGCTATGATAAGTAATTGGGCTATGATTTTGGTGGCAAATTGCTGTATCTGTGCTGTATCTGTGCTGTGCATGTGCTGTAACTGCTGTATCTGTGCTGTGCATGCGCTGGATCTGTGCTGGATCTGTGCTGTGCATGCGCTGTAACTGCTGTATCTGTGCTGTGCATGCGCTGGATCTGTGCTGTATCTGTGCTGTGCATGCGCTGTTGGCACTCAGTTGTTGTGGCTTGTTGGTTAGTGACAGCTGGAGTTTTTACAATGACCCAGTTATGTGACTATTTAAATGTGTGGGAATTTGCTCAGCTATGACTGCCTGAATTTACAGTTTACGTTACACTTTAGATATTGTTCATTGCATGTATTCATAGTTTGAAATGCATTGCTGTTACAAATGTAATTTCACTGCATGTTTTATATACATACATACATACGTACATATATATAAAAACCTTATTCTGGTTTTGAATTAATCCATCCACTAGACTTCATGCAAGCTGGCATTCTGCTTTTTCAAATTGCTATCAGGATAACACAGGTTTAATTTTTGACCTTATTTGAATATGTAATACATTACATTTCCTAGAATATATTTCAGATTAGATTTTAACAGATTTTACCTGCCAGAAGGGTCAAAATATTACTTTGCCCTTGAAGTATGATTTTCCTGTGATGTTTCAGATGATTGTGGTACTATGCGAAACTGTTTTCAGAGAGGTTTGATATTTTATTTCCTAATCTTTCAGTTGCAATAAGTTTTCTTCTCATTGCAATAACATTTTATCAGTCTTCATCTTTCAACAATCAGTTCAGTCTGCACTGACGTATTTGCTGGAAGGGCAGGCCTTCTCTCCCATATAACATGCACACATGTGAATCATCAGCTTGGGGTCTGAGTGAATTCCATCCATAAAAATTCTGTATAGTAAGTCAAATGTATTTGTATAGCACTTTTCCCAGAGTCACAAAGTGCTTTCCAAGGCAATCCATAATGTAAAAACACAAATAAAAAAACTGTGCACAATAAATACAATAAATATTTTTCCAGATATACTTAAAACAGCAGTTGTGAGATCATTATTCAAGAGACACAGCCCCGTGTCTTCAATTGTAGACCAATCTCTATTCTTCAGTTTATGACCAAAATACTTGAAAAAGCAGTTTTTATGATTTTCACAGCTTAACGATTTTCTTAATGAAAATCATATTTATGATCAATTTCAGTCTGGATTTAGAGCAAATCATAGCCCTTAAACAGCCTTAGTGAAGGTAGTAAATGATATAAGAGTAATTACTGATTCAAGAAATGTTACTGTTCTTGTTCATCTCAATTTAGCTTAACTGCTGCATTTGACACAGTTAATTATAGTATGTTTCATAAACAACTTGAAAGTATAGTTGGTGTTTCTGGAAATGTGTTGGTTTTTGAAATATTTTGTTAATATAGGTGAACACATTTCAGAAGAGCATAATATTTTCTATGGTGTACCGCAAGGTCCAGTTCTTGGTCCACTTACAGAGCATAGAGTTAATTTTCATAGTTATGCTGATGATATGCAGTTTATGTAGCTGTTGCACCAGTGTTACTGCTATAGATAAATTGACAACTTGTCTATAGAGCATTGTCAGGTGGATGAATGCTAACTTCCTAAAACTAAATGAAGATGAACAGAAGTGCTTATAATTGGCAGTGACGCAAAGAGCAAAAAGATATACATCATACTTCAGTACTGAACTTCACAAAAGATATACATCATACTTCAGTACTGAACTTCACAAACAAAAAGATATACATCATACTTCAGTACTCAACTTCACAAAAGATATACATCATACTTCAGTACTGAACTTCACAAACAAAAAGATATACATCATACTTCAGTACTCAACTTCACAAACAAAAACTGAAGTTATAAATCCTGGCGTGACCTTGGACTCAGATTTAACGTTTAAACCCCATATTAATAAAAAGGAATATAGCATGAGTAAGATCCTACCTTCTTACAGGACTCATGTATTTTTCTTTCCTAGAATACTGCAATGCATTATATCTGTGACTCCATAAAACTACAGTAAACAAACTCCAACAACATGCAACAGCAAGAATACTAATACGTACCAGAAAATATAACCATATTACACCCGTTCTAGCATTACTGCACTGGCTGCCTATTTTTTGGGAGTTTTTAACTCTCTTAATGGATTATCACCTTCATGTATGTCTGAATGCCAGGCTGAGTATGTTCTGAATCTTGACTGAAGATTATCTACTGGTAGCTTCATTCTGATCTCACGTATGAAACTTAATACAAACAGAGAAGCAGCTTTTTGTTTCTATACCCCAAAGATTTAGAGCTCATTATCAATAGACATTTATCAGGCTTTGTCCGTCACTGAGTTTAAGAAACAGTTAAAAACATATTTATTTACTGAAGCATTTTATTAGTTTTTACTATTAGTTTTTTATTTAATTTCAGTGTATTGCCTTTTTAAAGTAGTTCTTTTCAGTTTTTTTTTTTATTTTAAACTGTATTTTGTAATTTTTACTAAACATTCTTTTTATTGGGTTATTGACTTTATTTTATTGTATTCATTTTATAAATGTTTTGAATTTCTATCCTGTCTTTTATATTCACAGCACTTTATAAATATTATTATTATTATAGTTGTTATTGTTACATAAAATGCAATAAATTTACTCAAATACCTGTCTTTAGCTGCTCTTTAAAAGAATCCACAGAATCAGCATCCCTCAAAGGAGTAGACAGGGTGTTCCACAATTTAGGTCCTCCAGCTGTAAACACTTAATCTCCATCAGTATTTAGGGGAGTGCATGGGCCATACAGAAGTCTTAGCTCGTTTGATCTAAGAGGGTGGAGCTGATAAATGAGGATGGTGTAGGTCAGCCACACAAGCAATTCTCTGTAGGTAATGAGAAGAATTTTAAACTGGATCCTATACACAACAGGAAGCCAGTGGAAGAGAGTTTTATAAAGGGGTTTATATGGTTGTTTGTCTGACCTAGTAAGTAGTCTTTCAACAACATTCTGAATTGCCTGCAGATTTACTGTAGATCTACCAAGCAAGGGAAAAAAGAACATTAGAATAATCAATGCAAGCACCTCTAGCTCTTTATTTGAGACTATGGATCTCAGTTTGCTAATTTTTATATTATGAAAACATCTGCTGAACTGCTTAACATGGGTGTCAAACAACAGGGACCGATCAAATATAACATCCAGCTTAGGGTTTTCAGCAGAGGACAAAAAACCCAAAGGTTTGTAGATTTGTTTAATCAAGGGGAGGTCACCTTATGTGGATCAGCATTATTAATCTTATCAGTCTTATCAGCATTAAGCTGTAAGAAGCTATTTACTGTCTGGTCTCTGATAGCATCCAGACAATCTAAGTGACCAGACCACTCAACCTCATTAGGTTTAAATGTACAATAGAGCTGAATATCAACTGTAAATAGGTGATATGGAATTTTAAGGCAGCAGATATCAAAGGAATAGAAGGGTCTCTCAAAGTGTGAGCCTTACTGGTTAACTTCACATGGTTATACCACCTGCTCCATGTAGGAGAGATGGCTCAAAAATCCTTCTATTTTACATACATTTGTTCAGGTCCAGCTTGGACTAGACTGTAACGTCAAAATGTGTCAAACTTTCTACATTACAAATGAGAAAAGAAAAAAAAACTCAGAATACAGCTTTACTTTATATATTCCATATCTGAATAAAAAACTGCTGTGATCAACAACTTCCTTTGTATGTTTCTTTTGAGTTCCTTTTTATATAAGCCTCTTGTTTGTTATAGGTAACAGTTTACATTAAAGTTCTTCAAAGCTTTACATTTTAAAAGCTATTTTAACCAGCATAATTTAAAACAGTACTTATGATTAACAAACCATAAACTTCAGTATTAATAAACCATGACTAATGTAAACACAGTAGTTAGAATCATTTGTTTTCAAACTCTGTCTCAATCTTTCCTTTTGGTTCTATAGTTTGGTGACACCTTGCTATGTGTTTTTGCTTGAATCTGTAATGCCTGAACATGTCGGCAGGCACTACAACTCCGTAGCTTTGAGAATCACTCTCGCAATGGATGTAAAGCTTGCTGTGTTTCTCAGAAGCAGAAGGACAATCGTAAGACTGTTCCTGACATGTTTGAATACTGATCATGACCTTCTAAGAATCTCCAGTGAGCAACTTGGCTAATTTGTTTCACCTCTCTCTGTCGGTCTCTCTCTCTCGCTCAAGTAGTTGATGTGCAGTGAGAAAGCTGGTGTTGCCTGGCTTCTGGATAACCATGCAGTTGCATTGCTCTCCGATACTCATTCTCAAAAATTGAATGGTTGTCCCGAAGACAGCCATTGTTAGGAGAATTACCAATTCAGACCTCATCATCAACATGGATCTGGTACGAACAGTAGGTTGTCATAAGCTACAATTGCGTTCAAAATATTGGTCCTTAGGGGGAAGTGTCTTCCTATTCTCTAAAAGAGCTATCAATCTGACAGCCATTGGTTGCTGTTGGTATGATGATTATAACCTGCTGTTGGTATGATGATTATAACCTGCCTACATACATAATGGGACAGACTGATTGCAATCAACCAGACAAGCTTGCAAAGGGCATTTCAGCCCAGAGAGCAAAGCTGGGATTGATGTTAGTAGCGTGACTCCAATGTTAATATACTCATGGCTACGGTAGAGCAGTTCTGACAGTGGAGAGAGCAGCAGGGATACTGCTCTACCATCACACCCGACACTTTCTTATTCGAGTATTATGACCTGTCAGGGGACTGTTATATCTGGTGGATCAAAGCAAGGATTATTACATAAAATCATATTTTACTCTTTTTTTTAAAAAAAAAAAAAAACGTTTTCTTGTAGCTACAGTAAAGCCCATTGTTTTATTTTAAGAATTTGTTTTAAACCATGAACAGAGTATGTGAGCCCATAGAGCAGTCAGCTATACAGGAAGTTGTGCCTGGTGATGCGATGTATAGAAAAACCCAGCTTGCCATCTGTTACAGAGGTCACCTTTAAGTTCATCTTCCTGTGGCTCTGATTGTCGGCCCTTGTCAGTCTGCGCACTCGAACCTCAGGGACGCATCTCCTCACGCTTGGCATGCAACAAGTGGCCATTTAATTTACCTCAGTGTGCGATTTACCTCGCGGTGCAGACGGGCTTGTCGAGCGAAGCGCTGCTCAAATGGAACTCTGTTTCAAATGCAGCCTAGTTTCATTATCTTTAATGGATAAGTGCAGAGGTACCCGCTCGTGTGCCAGCGTTCCACTTTGTCAATCGGCTGGTAATTAGTCACGGTCCGTGCCGAACAGAGCGGGCGCGTGCCAGGCATTCCCACACTCAGCATGCGCTTCCTGGATCAATATTAATACTCCACATGTTGAGGTTCCAGTTATGGATAAAGTGCACAGACACTAGAGTTTGCTGCACGCCGTCTTCCTCTTCCTCTTTCCTGCTCCTCTCAAAAGGCAAAAGCACATAAGCGCACGATGCCGTTTTCATGGTCGGAAACGACGTAATCAAACAAACAGCAGACAGGCCAAGATGCCCGGCTTCTCTGTATACAGCTTCATAACTCTTCAGGCTAACCCTCATGACATCAGCAGGATATTGCAAGTCTCTTTGGGTTAGCGCCTCTGCTAAGTGGGTAATGTAAAGTTGACTTCAGAAGCAGCACCGAATTCTAAAGTTGTCAGAACATCATATGAGCAACGGTTTATTAGCATCATCCAGTTACGCAAAACTAGCGTCCATAACAGCCCTGTGTATCAGTACCTGGATACGCTGCACATGAAGGAAACGTCTACACTGGGATTAGAGCCTCTTCGCCCAAATCAAAGAGCTCAAACTTGTTTGTGAGGAATTGCTTAGAAGCGAGGATAACTGAACAAAGACAGTGGCTAACAAACCTTTGCTTATGTTGGAATGCAGTGGCCTTTCAATACCTGAGAGCAAATGCTCGTCAGTACCATCCAAAATGGATTCCCCAAAGGATATTTATCTTGAAATTCAAGGGGTGGTGGGAGGTTGTTTTGTTTTTGGTTTTTTTTGTTGATATCCTTACTGAATGCGTGAGGTGTGTCACTGTTGTGGTTTTTTTTTTGGTCATGTGTTTGCTTATATTACTGAAAATGATCTGAATTTTGGGCCAGTTACAGTTCAGCACATCAATCTTGCGGATTATTGCGGATTATTATTCAGTTACAGTTCAGCACATCAGGCTTGCGGATTATTGCGGATTATTGGCCAGTTACAGTTCAGCACATCAGCCTTTCAAACACCTGGCCATCCTGAGATGGATGAACATGTAAACTTGAGGTTTTACTTAAATTTATCAAGAGTCTGTCTGATGTGCAAAGGAGGAGAGGAGAGAATTATGTCATTGGTGTGAAAATAGGTCATAGCTGTTATCCATCAAGATGTCCTGCAATCATCTTAAATTTCTCATGTTTTTTTCTTACAAAACAAGCATAGCTGCTGCCTTTCTCTGGCAGATGGAGAGGAAAGGTTTCATGTGCTGGGTGAATGAGACTGGACCCTTAAATGAAGGAACCACTATACTCCTCTGTGAAAACGACTGATTTAATGTCTTCAGCCCTGCCCAGTTGAACCTGTACAGCCACAGTCAGGCATTTGAGCTGAGCTTCTCAAACATCGCTGGTTTAATATGTGCAGCAATGGTCAGCTGATCTTCTCAAACACCACTGACATATCAACAGACGCCTGCAACATGAGGTGCCTGCAGCTTTTCCTAACGAAGTGGTGAAACCTAGGAAGTTTTATACGTATGTACAGTAAAGAAATCA
>JAOYMR010000009.1:6886025-6891025 GCA_025802075.1 Tenebrosternarchus preto | reverse complement strand
GTTGCATTCATTGAACCACACTACACTACAGGATTTTGTTGTCAAGAACAGGGAACCAAAATTATGTGTTTTTAACATGGCAGAGTAAGTTAATCCAATTTACGTCACTGACCTTTTAAAAAGACTATTTATTAGAAATTGGCCAAAGAGTCTTATAATCTCGAGATGGCTTATTTTTCTACTGGACTGTTTACTAACTGACAGACAGAATCCCATTGTTGAGATGTGCATGTCTTACAGATCTTAGCAGTTTTACTGGTCTTATTTTCAGTAATGTTCATTAATTGCTTTGTTGGAGATTTAGGTTGAAATTCTAACTATCTGCCTTGCAGTGAGGGTTGTTGTTTTGGTGATGAGGCTCAATGTAATTATTAATCTAGCATGTTCCACTTTGCCCAGTGCGGAAAAAAAAAAGTTTTTTTTGCTGCTCAGAACCTGCCAATAAGAACTGCTATTAGTAAGCCAGCAGGCATATTTATTCCCTATCTAGCTGGTTATGTAACATAAAAGATCAGTCATATTTCAGCGCATCAGCAATTTCCCTGACACTGCGGTCAAGCACTGCAGAAAACCTGTTAGATTATCTTACCATACAGTTACATAGGGTAATTTATATAATATCTAAGTGGATTTTATATAAGTGATTACCTCACCATTTCTGAAATATCCATGAAAAAAGATCCAAAAAAGAGATCCAGGTCCAAAGAGATCCACTTCATGTTTCCCATTTGCTGTTTATCTTGGCTGTAGCTAAACAATTGCAAAACACAAAAGTAATGTTTTGTCACTGTTTACAGCATATTAACTTACAAAATAGGAGGCTCGTAGGAACCGAGGCAATGTTTTCTGTGGGAAGTTGCAGAGACTCTGCTGCAACCCTGCGTCCTGTGGAGATTTTGAAGCATTTGAGATGTTTTACTGTGCACTTGTACAAAATGTGCAGTGATGGCACTGCAGTGAATCTGAGCCTGGGTGTCTTTTTTTAAGCAAATGACCTTGATTGTTCAAACTATTTTTTTTTTTTCTTCAGTAAATATACGGCACTTCAAAATGCCGTGTGGTTGTTTGTTAAATATGACTAGTTTCATTTTCTCTCAGTGACTCAAGTAACCACAGAGATGCGATGAGATAGAGTTGATTTCCTTCTCCCCCTGTGTAAGATGTGCAGCTAACAAGATCAGCTGTCCCCAATTCCACAGTGAAATGGTGCCAGACTGCGAGGTCACTGCAGTACGTACAACAACAGGGACTTTACTGCGACAAGTGTAATGTAGGGCCTTTAAAATGCATACATGTTATTTTATATAATTACTGTTACCTTCTGGACATGTTGTACTGCTTCATGCTGTATTGCTTATGGTAGTGTAGCACGTTTACACGTTTTACACTCATTGCTGTACTAAAGTGTATTTGAGTGTTAAGTTGCTTCATGTGTTGTGATGTTAGAATGGCATTAATTTTTTTGGCAGTGCGATATTACCTCCCACTGCATATTTACACTCTTTCTTCATTCCATTACAATGTGTTTTTAACAATTTCCTTACTAAAATAATAAGGATAATATGAAACATAATGAATGATGTGGCATTTATGTGTTTGACAAAAGTGTTAAAATTCCTTTGAAGTCTCTTTGAAGTCTGCTTTGTCTTCTTTTTTGCTTTTGTATGGAAGCTGACTGCCTGGATTCTTCATTTGTTTACATTATACTTGCAATAACAACCCCCCCCCCCCCGACTGAAGAGATAGCAGTACCAACAAGTCTCTGTCAAACTCAGCAAATCTGTGATTTTTCCAAGTCATACATCCTCAGTGTGCTTTGCAAAGATTGCTGACCTTTTCTGAGCTCATACCTGACCCTCGTATCTTCACAAGGTCAGTAGGTTCACCCAGTGCCATCTAACAAACATCATAAACATCATTTGGTGCAAACAAGTTGGCCTTTTTGATGGTGTGTTTGGAAGCATCTGTATCACAGGCACACACACACACACACACACACACACACAAACACACACAAACAGCAGTTTCTTAAGCAGCAGACAGGGGGAGCTGTAGGACCTTGCTATCTCTTAGGCCAATCAGAATACAGGCATCATTGTGATAGGGTCCTCACTGGCAGCGCTTTCTCAACACTATTGTCTCTTGACTGTCGACGATTCTCCATCTCCCTCTCCCTCTTTCTCCTTCTCTGTCTGTCTCATTCACTCACTCACTATCTCCCTCTCGTTCTGCTTCACTGTCTCTCTTCCTCATACACTCTCTCTCCCCCTCTGGTTAAATTAAATGCACAGAGGGGGGGAAACTCCACCGCGGCTGCTTCCATTGATACGAGCAAGATTAGATCTTTCTAAATCAGGGAGGAAGTCTTCCAGTGAAAAGGGGAGAAAGGATTTCGGCCAAGGGGAACGGTGAGTAGAACATGATCCACAGTAACACAGCAAACCAACTGCTGGATTTACAGTAGCTACAATAGTTTCTGTGTTGTGGGTGGGGGGGGGGGGTGGGGATTCTAATTACGGATAAGGATCAGCCAAGGATGGATGTGTAATTTCTATTCAAGAAAATCTGCTCTAGGTGATTCTCTGTGCTCCATTGTCTTTCTCATTGTGTTGGATGCGTGTGCTGGCATGTTGAGTGGCTTTTCCACTGCAACAGCTGTACAGGCTTAATCGTCCTGGCTATCGAAACCCCTCACCCCCCCCAACCGTGTTACATTCACAATGTCAAAGCAGTGCGGAATAGGGAGACCAAGTAATATCTCTGATGTATTACAAATTAGCTCATCGTGCGGCTACGGTGACATCGGTGCGGTACTTTGGGAACAAAGCGTCGTCGGCCGAGGCTCGGCGTGCTGGAGGTGTCAGGAATGCCGGCTTTAGCTTTTGTTCACCTGAGCGTTTGCGCGAGCGTGCGGTTACATCGGCGTGATGATGCTCTGGTTAACAGCAGACACTGCCATGCTGAGTGCTGGTGGGAGATTAGCTCTACTGTCTGTCACTTCATGGCGGGTCATGTTCAGTGAGTGGCGATCGGTCAAGGTTACGACCAGGAGGGGGAGACATGTGAAAGCAGTCCCATCAGCTGTGGTGCCAGACATGGGCAAGAATCGCCTTAGTTCTCCATCCAATATTAAAAATGGCAGATGGCATAATATCTTTCTCCCTTGTTCTGTCTGACTTTTGCTGAAAATGTAAAGGACATATTTAAGTGATGTGGAAAATAGCTATTAGATGGAGACATGTTGTTAGGATCTCTAATAGTTGCATGCACATCATTTAACAATGTAAATTCAATTAAATGTACATCATTTAATGCAGTAGTGACCATTTAAAGATATTTTACAGGAGGGAAATTACTCTGCTTCCTACCTATTATTCAGTGATGGTATTAATGCTGACTGTACTAGGCTCTCTACAACTCACCTAATCGGTCTTCAGTTAATTTGTGTATCACCATTACAAATGAACCTTCTTAAGATTTTGCAAATGGAAGTTTGGGAGTGTATGAACTTTATTTGTTTTTGGTTTGAATAAAGATTGCATAAAGTTTGAATAAAGACCTCTAGAACCATAGAACTGGTGCTCTGGATCACTTTTGTTCCCTGATGCGTACCTCTTACCATGATCATTTAAAACCAGACAGACAAACTCGAAAAGCTCTGGTCTCAGTTAAGCCAGCTGAGTATTTCATATTTTTATTGCAGGAGGTGTTGTGGATAAGGATCTTCGCCATTACCTTAACCTGCGATTTCAGAAGGGATCAGTGGACCACGAGTTGCAGCAAATCATCAGGGATAATCTCTACCTCCGCACTGTGCCCTGTGAGTAACCCTGGGCCCATCTACTGCACTTAACCCCTGTCTGTTCTCAGTCATTTGTGTACTTTTTTAAATATAAAATAATCCAGGTTGAGAAATGGAGATAGATTTTGCCCATCAGTTTTGCATCTGTAGCTTTGTTGGCATTTCATGAGTAGAATTTCATGAGAAGAATCTCGTGAGTAGAACTTCGTGAGTAGAATCTCATGAGTAGACTGGAGACTCGTTAAAAGAAAATCCAAAACCAAGCCACAAACCCATTAGTTTTCTGATTAACATGATGTTTAGGTTTCAGTATGATAACTGTATCAGTGCCAGTGATGATGAGGATGTCATTGTATTGATGTAATGCTTTCAGCTGGAAGAAAAGAAGGAATGTTTGGGTATTGCCTCAGTGTGGTGCAAAGCTGAATGAGTCACATATTTTGCATAGATAAACAGGAACCTTTTGTAAAGGTTTTAGGATGTTTGATCTTGGACTTGTACCTGCAGGTGGATCAAATTCATTTGGAGTGGTTGCTCCCATTATATGGTAATTAATTAGGAGAACAATTGGCCTTGTGCCTCACCTAGGTTTGTTGGGTTAGTATATTTTTCACTGGTGACATTAAATCCCTTAATCTGTTTATCCGTACCCACTGTGTTTTATTTTCTCTCCTGTCTGACCTCAAATAAGACCGGTCTGGTGTGCCATTCCGGCAACTGTTTAGTTTGCAGTCACAGGGGCTAAGGATGAATGGTTCTGCTGATTTTGGATTTAAGAGACACTGCGGTGGTGACATAGGAGCAACCAATTATTAAAACATTAACAAAACAAACCTTGCAAAAGTATTAATTGGTGCTGTGATCCAGATGGCATGTAATGATCCATCTTCAGCTGACAGAGAGAGATAAAGTTTTAAAGGGGTGTGACTTGCTCTCCTGCTACTTTGTTGAGTCAGATTAAGCAAAACCTGTTCATTGCATCGAGTGTGTGGCCTCTGGTAGTTGTTCACTTTTAGTGGTACTGAGTAGCTGAGTCCCTCCAGTCAATCATGCTGTTTAGTTCTTGTTATTTTTCCGGTTCCTCCATTTCCTTTCCTTTTGTGTACAGTTTCTTTTCTTTTTCCATTCATCTCTCTCTCTCTCTCTCTCTCTCTCTCTCTCTCTCTCTCTCTCTCTCTCTCTCTCTCTCTCTCTCTCT
>JAOYMR010000009.1:6869563-6885925 GCA_025802075.1 Tenebrosternarchus preto | reverse complement strand
CTCTCTCTCTCTCTCTCTCTCTCTCTCTCTCTCTCTCTCTCTCTCTCTCTCTCTCTCTCTCTCTCTCTCTCCTTCCATGCTATTTCTCACTATACCCCTGCACCTCTCTGTTGACCTTTATTCCTTGGCTTTAGTTTCCTCACTTGTTCACTTGTTCACTTGTTCCACCCTGCTCTCCCCTTTCCTCCACTGCTTCAGTCTCCCCCTCTCTCTCGGTGTCTCAGCCTGTGGTTTCCAAGGCAACCACCATCTCTTCTCCAGGCCTGCCGACAGTCTCCCCTCCCCCCTACACAGCACAAAACACATCACAATTACCGAGTGGCTGGCTAAAATGATGCCTTTGATTTATGCTCATGGTGCGTCGTCATGGAGCGTACAGTTCTAGAAGTATCCCTCCCGTACACAGTCGTTAATGTAACTGAACAGCCTGCAAGAAAATGTAGAGGAGGAGAGATTGGAAGAGATATGGACATAGTAATTCTCCTACTGTGCTTTAGACAGACTCGTAGATGTAGGCAAGGGTGGCTGATCTTGCCGGGTGATTAAAAATATGTTGGATCAAGGTTTGATTGTGCTATATCACGATCCCAAAGGGAAAAAGAGAAAGAACTGACTCAGTTTCTGTGTCACCGGTAATTAAAGCAGTGTGAATTCTTTGTGGATTTGTTTCAGTGTTTCAGGTCACAGAATTCTTTGCTAGATTGAAACAGACAGGGATTTCTGTTTATTTCCCAGCATTTGGTCTGCCACTGCTTTTCCTCTGGTAGTCATGAGGCATAATTACATCACATGTCATCCCAGTCCTGGGTCAAATCTCATGGGGTTCATTTAAAAATCTCGTCTATGTCAGCATTGCTCACCATTTACCATTTACAGTATTGAAGTCGTGTACAGAAACCTCACTAAACAAGAGACACAGAGGCTATTATTGATCATGCACAAACACCTTAAGTGTGTAAGACCTCGTTCACACACATACAAACACACACACACACACAAAGACTCTCTCTCTCTCTCTCTGTCTCTCAGTTCTTTTGTCTGTTACTCTCTCCTGTCTATCTTTCACCGTCTACTTATTTTAAATATCTTTTTATATAGAGCCGCCGTTACTGTACAAAATCAAAACAGACGATACGTTGCTCCTTGGGTATCTTGTATATAGAAACAATTACAAAAGCCTGGCACAGACTGCAGTGCCCAAATGGTGACACCACAACCCCCCCCCCCCCACACACACACCCTGGGCTGTGCAGCTGTCTCTTTCCATCAGTCACACTGATGAGCAGACATCGAAGTACCGGTACAACACCAGGGGCCCTATCCTTCCACAGGTCAACAGCAGCCATTCATTTGCTGCACACAGTTCATTTAGGCCTGCACGTTTATCCCCCTGTCTCCATCCATGTGTCCTAGCTGAGCCGAGGACAAAGACACTGTATTTATCCACCACTTACCTCAATAACACAGCCATCGACAGTGGCTCAGTGATATATTACTACTGAGACATCTGGGGCTGCTTGGCGCTGGAAAGCAGGGCAGGACGAAGCGGAAAGGAAGGAGGTTTGGGGCCGATGCATTGCAGGGAATGTTTATGGTATGTTCTGACGTGTGTTAGGCTGTTTTGAAGCTCTCCTTTTGCCTGGCAGCGCAATGCTGTGTACTTAAGTCGAGAGATGCCTTGATTTCCAGGTGGCTGCGTCGGCTAGACAGCACCACTGAACTAGCACAGGCCCTCCCCTTCTGAAGGCTGAGATAGAGTGATTCAATACATGTCCATCATACTCTGTTTCTGAATGCCATAACTGCAGTGGCATGACTCAGAGTTGCCAGACCCTTGTGCGGTCAGCCTTTTTCTTGCTGGTTAAGCCTTGCAGAGCAGGTCCGGCACAAAGCTTTGCCCCCGTGCAGATAGGCTTGTTGCAGAGGTTCCAGGCACCAACATGGGACTCTTATGGGGTTAGTGTTGTATGTCGTTTGAATTATTTGTTCACGTCTTCTTTTTCTGCCATTCTGTTTTTGCAAGGGACATTAGGAACAAGCGATTTTAGTCACTGTTCATCCCAAATCTCAACTACAGGTCTGAAAAACCATTCGAAAATGCACCATTGCTAGCAGCAACTTGCCCTGCACTTTTGAAGAACTAGAATTCCCTTCAACATAGTGACAGCGATTCCCCCCAGGGCCAAACGGGGAAGGGAAATATGGGCGTGGCCTTCTTTTCCAGAATTGAAACTGGAGGCTCATTAGCTAAGCTGTTACATGTAAACATAACAGCTACTAGCTTTAACTGAAGTTAAAGTGAAGATTAAAAAAAAAAAGTATATATGTGTCAATTCACAGTGCTTTCAAGTTGTGCTGAAGTGGACATCTAACATGCTTCAGTTAATACAGTACTGGAATGGCATTTAAGATGGCGTCAGTTGGCAATGCAAAGTGGGCATGGGCGTGATTAAAACACAGAGTAGGATTAGATAAACAAAAAAACAACTATAAATAGTGGCTAATGTTACGCAGGTACTCATTGTAGACTATGGGCTTTCTGTTCCATGTATTTACATTTACAGGCTTTGTGGTTTTTTTGTCATATATGATTTTGTGCTCTGCCTCTAGCAAAATGTATTGTTCTGCCATCACGATGCCCATTTGTTTGGATTGCGGCCATGGTAACGATGCTTTCATTGGTCATCATGGTTTTTTAACACATCCATCTGACTAAAAAATGTATTGTTATTTTGGTTTGCTGCTTGGCTACCATGGATTTGCAAAGGCTATCAGGCTTTGCAAACCCGTAATTATTTCCGAGTTGATTCACGCTTCATTTAGGAGGGCTGTGCGTCACGGAGCACTGACCCCGTCAGCCCCCGCCCACAAACGCCTGCTGATAGTGTAAGTTCCAATATGGAAATGAGGAGAAAAATTCTAAGTTGGAATAATTAGTTCCATACTCTCTACTATAGCCTGCAGCACTTTTGTGATGTTAAAATACATACTACTCTTTTTTTATATTTTACACTTCAAGCCTGAACTCTTGTCCCTAGCTGACCTTGTTTCCTCTTTTTTATTTTCAGTATTAAAGGCTTAACAAAATAGTTTTAAAGTTTTATGTTTTATGGTTGGCACTTGAATGCCACTTGAACTGCTGATTTAACTCCTAAATATTATTTACATAAATTATTAATTCCATTCACAATTAATGCATTTGTTTATCATTTATATCTGTATTATACAGTTAATAATAATTCCAACTCGGGTCTTTTTATCAATTTCTTACTCTATCTGTTCATTTTTATAAAATCTGTTAAAGTAGCTGTGTGTTTGGAGCGTTGGTACCAGCCGTGCTCTGGTGACAGGGCACCTGACCCTGCTGTAGGTGGAGAGAGGAGAGAGGGGTACAGGGGGCCCGCTGGGTCCAGGGCACTTGCATTACGCATTCAGTGGGTTGGCCCTGCTGTCAGGCAGGTTAGACACAGAGCTGTGCCCGTCACGAGAGAGACACCTGGTGTGTCACTAAAGTGTGTGTGTGTGTGTGTCTTTGCCTTTACATGAAGCATTTTACCCTCCATTCAGCTCTGGGAAGCAGCTTAGACTGTAGCAGCTTCCAGTAAGCCGCAACAGATGCTTCAAAAGGGCCTCAGCACTCTTCCAAACAAACCAAAGTCTGTAAAATTCTGAAAAGCTCTAACACAGAGGTTCCCCATTATCTGTTCCTGGATCAGTCCCACTCATAGGGCGCCTAGCGCCACTAGGCCTGGATGCTTTTTATCGAGCCTGAGGATGATCACCTCCCTATTCCCACGCTGACACATTGTGCTTAACACTCCGGGCCTGACCGCGCTAAACATAATCACAATACAGCTTTTTATGTTGGAAAAAAAAGAGCTCTGGCTTTGCACAGTGAAGTTCATGGTTGTGTTTTATGACTTAGTTGGAGTCATTTTGGATGCCACATTAGGAAGTGCATCCCATACCTTCAGATACTGAGCCCGTAGTTTTTTCAGGTTGTCACAACATTGTTCAGTGGTTGTGAATTTTACCAAATATTTCAGTATAATAATAGTGTCGTATCTAGCTGTTAGTGTATACCGTACTCTTAGCTGTCCAGATTTCCAGCAAATACTGCGCCTCTGTCATAAAACCAGAGTGATCCTTTTGCTGTTAAAGGGGATAGTTGCACAATTGACGTCATGTTCAGGTTACATGCTCAGGCATGGTTAGCTATCATGGTAGATGTGTTCTTTGCCTAAACCGAACCTCAGCCCATCTCTTTAAGCAGGCCTAGGCAAGCTATGGAGCGTTCACACTAGTTCAATGAACAGGAACTGCTCCAGTATGGTACAGATCACATAATGTGTATACACACTTAGTCTGTGAATGGACTTAAGTCACCCGGTAAATTCCACACGGATGCCCTCATTACGGCTGATCTGTAGCCAGCAACCATACCAGATTGACCTGGACACTGGAGCGGATCTAAGAGCTTGAAGATAAGAGAGTTCAGGGAATAGGGCTGAATCGATACCTGCAGACGAACCTAAATGATAGGAGTGGATTTGTGAGGGCTTTGAACTTCTTGAGGGTTTATGGACTCGTTTGAGCTGGTCATTTTCCTAATGAGGCAAATCACACAAAGCAGAACACTTCTTTAGCAGCCAGTGCTGTGGAACATTGATTAGGTTTTTTTTTTCTTCTTTTTCTGATAATTAGTTAGGGTACCACACAGTTTGTTTGTTTTAAGATGAGAAAAGTAAATATTTGTCTTTAGGAGGTTCCACAGCCCACTGCTGAACCAAATAACGAAGGTAAATTCGTGCTTCAGTAATAATGAACTGCACAGAAGCAACAAGAGTTGTTTTGGTTTTCAGTCACATAAATATTAGTAGACTCCTGTGCATCATTCTGTGAAGGTTTATCTTCTGAATCTCAAAACAAAGCCTCTGTGTGGTTGTACACTGCACACCCTTGATTACACATTCCCTGCAGTCAGCACTCAAGCTGCGAATCTGGCATGGTGGATGATTGCTTTCTTATAAATGCACATTTCGCACATGTACTTCCACCATTAAAGAACAAAGTCATCATCTTCACTAACATGCCTCCTTCCAGTGCATTACCATTTTGCTTAATGAACAGTTTACATTGTTGACTTCACCTCAGCAAGAAGTCATTGGTTGAGGTTTTGCTGGAAGCAGAGACAGCTGGGATAACACAACTGCTATGGAATCTCATATGGCCACTTCTCCAGGACTCCAGCAGGGTTGTCTGTCTGACCGTCTGCTTTATCTGAATCTCTTCCTGGCCTTCATTTCCACCTCTGCCTCCCTCTCTTCTACTTGCTTTCTGGGAATCATTATGCTTCACTAGGTGGGTGAGCAATGGTAAATTGGTTCTTGCTTGGTTGTTGCCACCGTCTCTGATTGGATTCAGAGATGCCGAAGGGCCAGGCGGCTGTGGCTGTCGTTAGCAGAGCATGGCTGTTCTCGTGTTTTGGATCTCTTGCTGATGGATAATCCTCTGTATCCATTTGTTGAACCATTTTGGCATATTTCTGTGTAGAATTCATCTTTGGTGCTGCTTTAAATGCTCTAGGTCACAGATCTTGGCTTAGAATAATCAATCCCTTTTGGTTCGGAAGTTTACTTTGGTTCCTGATTTCAGACCCGGTGTTGCTTTTCTTATAATGCAGAATGGTCAGAAGCAGCTGGTCTTAAATCACACCACCGTGTTTTTAAAGGAATTAAATTTAAGGAGTTAAATTCTTCACCCAAATAGGCTGACAAATCAATGAATGAAAAGTGCACTTGATCCTTTGGCATGATCCCGTTTACATTATGCTTGATTCCATTTATATTTTCAGCATTTCGTAGTCACTCTTACCCAGAGCAACTTGCATAATTATCAATATCACGCAGTGTCTCCTCTACCTAGAGAGCTAAAGGAATGCTTCCAGGCCCTAGATTATATTTATTATTAGTGGCGTTAGCGTTTTTGTGAAACCCCTTCAAGCAGGCTAGCCTATGTCCACTGCAAGTGTGAGTTTCCCGGCAGAGTGGGGTTGTCCTGATGCAAATCAGGCTCACTCGGTGGCCATGTCATTGATGATTATGTTTTTGCCCGCTCTTATTTAATGTGTCATGCAAAAATATAGACAACGAGCGTGTCATGAGCCACTCGCCTGCCTCCACGAAGCTTTAAGGGATGAACATGCTGATTCACTCAAAAGAGCATTTTAATATGGGCTATCATTATTGTGCGGTTATTGTTGGCCTGTGTCTGTATTTGGATGCTGTCTGTGTCCCAGTGGAAGCACTTGAAACTATGCTGAAAACACCCTTCACGCTAGTTTATTTTGAAGTAGGTTTTATACGTTATAATAGCTTTGCAAAAACGGCTCCTTAAAGATTAATCGAGTTTTCTTAATCAAAGGATTTGTGTTATTTTTCTTTCTTTTATGTCTCCTCAAAGTTCCTGTATAGAACAATAAAAAATGGAGGCAACATAATTATAATTTCCATTTACCCAAAAAAACTGGATTAATTTTTTTTTTACCTTCTAACGCTTCCACTTAGACAGGTTAGCTAAGCAAAAATGTATAATACTCCGAGCAAGTCTTAGTAGCTTGGTGATCTCTAATTTACTAAAATATGACTTTACACTGAATGAAACGGATAACGATGCGGACTAAAAAAGAATTAGAATTTTCTGGCTTTAGTGGAAGAAATAATTCTGTCGAGTATGTCGTCAGTTTTCACGACAGGCAGACAGAAGCTCATTCTTCACCGGGAGTAACTCGATCAGGAAACAGTATTCAGAAACAGCTGCACATTTCAACACGAACGCTGTTAAAGGAGAGATACCGATAAAAAAAAACAGGAGGGATTTAAAAGCTTGACTATCTGTCAGTTTTACACTGGCAACGTTCTCATTAATGTTTTCAAAGGTTTGCAAACAAATATTTACTTTTTCAGAGAAACTTGTGATGGTTTTCGATACTGAAGCTTGCTTGTTAACTGTAAATAAACATATTTCTAAAATTCTGGTCACACAATTTAAAATTTGGTCACAAGACTCATTGGCTTGGTGGCCTGAGTGGCAAGTGAAAAAATTGTGTATTCGTCTACCCCTGCACATAAACGGCAAAGGTTTACAGGAAGGCATAGGAAATTGGTGAAGTTCGAGCATTCAAGCTATCTGTGTGAGGCGAGGAGCGAGTGAGCATCTCTCAGTGGACTCCCTCTCTCTCCTCTTCAGCCGGAGTGCGCTTGGCAGGGTTTAGCCGTCTTACGTTTTCGCTGGGTGACAGAACGAAACTCTTTAATAGCCTTTCAATCTGAGCAGGGTCCCTCTCTCCCTCAGCCGCTGCCTCTTCTAGAACCACGGTGATATATGAGTTACCTCATCCATCGTGGCAGCCAGGCAGTGGAATGCACAAGGCAAGGCAAGGTGAAGCGAGGCGGGTGAGGCAACTCGGACTGGAGAACGAGAGAACGAGAGAGAGGAGAGACAGAGAGAGATAGATTCTGCTTTATCTTCACCACTCAGGCAGAAATCTTTTAGAAGGGAGTGCACTCTGTATAGTAAACTATATCCATGTGTAAGGTGAAAACTATATATAGATGTGTGGTATGAAATATTGATAAAAGCCTGCATAAAGTCATGGTGTGTTTTTTTTTTTTTATATATATAAAGTGGAGGTCTAAGGATATTTTCTTGTACTTGTTATTTGTTGTTAGTGGTGCAGTATTTGCTTGATCTTATAGGTCAGTCTGAGCTTATTTACTGAATCAATATAAGGAATCTTTGTGAAGAATCTAACCATTATGCTAATATAACTAAAAAAGCTAAGACAATGGAATTATCATATTCTTAGTTTAAATGTTGGTAAATATTGTTTCCCGGCAAGCTGTTTTTCCTTGACTGTATGTTTATGTCAGTGCAAACTACCTGCCTTACCTCATCCTCTTTGCTAGCAGGCAGAAGCTCTTCTATATGGTTTTTTACAGGTATGAAAAGGTGCCAAAGTGAGCTCCTCACTCTTTTTTATGTGCATGAGTTTGTGAATCAGTGAATGGCAGACTAACTCATGAATCAGACAAATGGACTCATGAATCAGACAGACTGACTCATGAATCACTTACGATGGAGATGAAACCTTTTAGTTCTCCGGTATACAACGTTAAGTTCATTGGCACTCTTTATATCAACAGGGCTGAAAACCACCCTGATCTGAGGTCAGTTCTACCATTTCTCTTTTAATTGGCACTGACTGTGGGGGTCTGATCCTGCAGCAGCAGCGTTGCCTATCCATAGTCTGCAGGCGTTTTACACTGAGCTATATAATCTATGGCCTAGCCCACTCTGCGGCTTGTTTACCTCATCCAAGCATTAGGGATTCATCTCGCAGATCAGCGGACGGCCTCAAGGTTGGAGCGACCGCGCAGTAGGAGCTAAACGTACCTCCATGCCATCGCCGGGTGTCAGTTCGGCGCCAGCGATGATTACAGGCAAATTTGAGGCCTTGGGCTGGCCGACTCCTCGAGCACTGGTGAACAGGCCTGCAGCTATTCAGCAAGGGCAGCCCTACAATGTCAGCCTTTACCCAGCCTCAACCCCGACAACACACTCTGGTGCTGCTTCCCCAAAGAAGTCACGTTCATTGTGACAATGAGCAGAAACTGGTCTGCTGGACCCGGGGGGTGTGTGTTCTGGTGGGCGAACAATATGCGGTTCTCAATGGCCAATGCTGATGGCTATATTTAGAGAACAGGGAGGTAGATGGAAGATATTGTTGTTTGGATTTTTGCTAAATTATTTAATACTTATTGACTCTGCATTGACTCTGTTTGCTTAAGCAGAGCACTCTGCAGGGCACTTATTTTAAATTTAAAAATGTATCAACTAAATTTCCATATGTAATTAAAAATGAAACTTTGTTAAAGAAATCAAAATCAAAATAATAATTCAGCCGATGCCATATCTCAGAATGTTATTTAATTGTCCCACCGATTAATCGGTCAACCACTAATTTGTTCCTTGACGACCTCAGCCACTCCGCCTTGGTTTGTTCAGGCTCTCTGTGAGTCAAACGATGAAGGATTAGTATTCCAGCTGAGCTGGGATCTAAAAACAGACTGGCTGGGTGTTTTTGGATGGAAAAGCCTGAAAATAAACATGGAAATAAAGATGCGCTAGAACTGTTAGAGGGGCTAGTGATGTGCAGGTGATCCAACATGTCCAGATGTGTAAGCTTTTATAACGGTGTAATGTGGTTCATACCAGCCATGATACTGAAAGTTTAGTGACTGATGTATGCCTTGAACAAGGGGAAATTGCTGTTGACTGGGCATCAGAGTTGTTGATTTCTTAAATGAGCTGGGAGCTGGAGTTGGACTGGCTACCCATTCTCATCATGGTGTATTGATTCACACCACAGAGTAAAGGCTTATACCAGAGTGGTGATGAAAAGATGTCATGACACTTCTGGTTTAACACTATTTGCTGTTAGGTGGAACCCATTCTTTATGGGTCTTTATAAACCCTCTATGACAGGGCTCTGGATGACACCAGCAAGAAAGGAAAAAGAGGGCCAGTATGTGCCTTTTTCTTTTGAAAGGGTTTATTCCCCACAATGGGTTTGGATGAAAGCATGGATTCCTTGGCCTAGTCCAGATCAGATCGGATTGGATCAGATCAGATTAAATCAAAAGCTTTTAAGAACAGAAGAGTGTTGCCTTTTCTTCAGGGAGCCTCGCATGGTATGTGAAGAAAAATGAGAAAAGTTGAATCTGTAGGACTTTTACCACTTATAATCAGATCAACCACGTTTGTGTGAATTTTAGAGGTAATTATTAAATGAACAGCTCTAAATAAATGAAGAGTATAGATCCAGTATAGGACAGAAGTGTTGTGGGTTATATCTATGTAAAATAAAATGGCATAAAAATAAACAGCTGCATCCATCTCAGCTTTTAGACTCCAGGTCACAAAACTGAGACATTTTCCTTTCCTGTCCAGAAAGCTGTGAAGAGAGCACTTCATGTTAATCCAGCCGATGAATCTCATAAATATTCATGCCGCACATGCAAATTCAAGCTCCCATTACGCTTCCTGTGTGTCATTTTCAAGCCTTTGTGAGGGCAAGAGCTGCACGTGTGCTCGGGGCAAGTGCTTGGTCCTCTCAACAGCCCCAAGCCTCTCTGTGGACATGTGAAAAGCGCAGCGTCATAAGCACAAGATAACTCCAGCATACGGTGGGCCACTCATGAGATAACTCCAGCATATGGTGGGCCCCTCACAAGATAACTCCAGCATACAGTGGGCCCATACAGTGGGCCCCTCATGAGATAACTCCAGTATATAGTGGACCCCTCACAAGATAACTCCAGCATACAGTGGGCCCATATGGTGGGCCCCTCACAAGATAACTCCAGCATACGGTGGGCCCCTCACGAGATAACTCCAGCATACGGTGGGCCCCTCACGAGATAACTCCAGCATACAGTGGGCCCATACGGTGGGCCCCTCACGAGATAACTCCAGCATGTGGTGGGCCCCTCACGAGATAACTCCAGCATACAGTGGGCCCATACAGTGGGCCGCTCATGAGATAACTCCAGCATACAGTGGGCCCATACGGTGGGGCCCTCACGAGATAAATGCAGCATACGGTGGGCCCCTCACGAGATAACTCCAGCATGCGGTGGGCCCCTCACGAGATAACTCCAGCATGCGGTGGGCCCCTCACGATCCACCATGATTCATGCAAATCTGCTGTGTCATGCATGAATAGGTATGTATGTAATGAGTAAATGTTGCAACAGCTGTTCATGGAAGAGTGTAGCCAAATGCTACTGTAGAAGTCGGCAGGGCGAGATCGCAAGGCAGATGGGTTTGTCGCTGTATTTGCTTTTTTTCTCTCTCTCAAAAGGATTTGTGTGTGAAACAGCAGTATGTGTGTGTGTTTGTGTGAGTGGAAGTGGCTGTAGACAAAAGGAGACTCGCTGTAGCAGGGAACTAATAGGATGAGTCATTACATATTCAAATACCCATAATGGTTTAACTATCGTATGGATTGTTTTGATATTTCTATCTACTCATACTCTAATTTGTCATATATTTTGACTAGAGATGAAGGCTTGAATCAGTCACCAGAAAAGCTCCAAATATACTGTTTTGCATAATGCATAATTTTAAATTAGTATATTAGTATAAATTAGTATATTAGTCTAAGCATTAATGATGGCCGTATGACATGATGGACTCAGTTGACATCACTGAGTGGTTAAGGTTTTGGTTTTTTTTGACACATAAACATGAATTAATATTTTGTCTCTAGGCTTTTTCCTCTCCTAAAGCAGAAACTGAATATTCAGAAACACTTTCCATTTTTAGTTCCATTTAGAATATATTATAGAATATTAACATTAACAGTTTGTGTTTTCAGGACTGCGGTATCTCCTGTGTATGTCTCACTCAGTCACTCCTCAGCCCCTCTCTCCCTCTCTGCTATAGTAAAAATGACCTTATTTGAGTTTTGTGTCCTGCTAACATTAATCAGCCTCTGCCTTTCAGAGTCGAACAGTGGCCTGATGCATTTTCTAACCCTTCAGTCAAAATTTGAACTTCTCATGTTCATAACGATAATTAAAAGACCCATGACCAGCTGTGATTTCTTACAGTGATGCAACACATTTACCTGTATCAAGTAAGGATGCTGATGAAATGCTGGATCACCAGGCAGCACCAAAGCCGAAGAGACATATCCAAAGGTGGCAGTGTCTGTGTTGGACGACGTTACATAATCATATTCAAAACATGAACACAACACATTGTTCACACATTGTTTGCTTTGTCCTGATTTGACCTGATTAAGCAGTGGCTGTAGCCCTAAAGTATCTCCAGCTATGATGTTCAGGGCACAGTGCTTCTTCTGCATCCTGGTATTATACCAAGACCCGCCTCCTTCCTTTGTATCTCATCCCACTAAGACCTGCCTCTTCATACGAAGACCTTCCTCCTTATGTAGCTCACCTTCTTAACTCACCTTCTTCCTGTGTATCTCTGCTTATTTACAAGGGCCTGTTTATTTGATTAGATAATTGTAAGAGAGGAGTCTGTCTATACATACCAAACCTAATTGCTTATCACAACCACTTTCAATTGCGTGGCAGTAATGGTCTGGCCAGTGCCTGATTAGGCTTCTGTTGCTGGGCCACCTGAGCAGCCATGTGCCAGTAAATGCTCTTATTGTCTGCTCTGTCATTTGGGTTGCTATGGGACATGAGCACAGAGCCTGGATGCAGCATCCAAGGTGCCGCTGGATGACCAGGCGGCCGCTCCACCCGGTCAGATGGTCGTGGCGCTCGCTTCAGAAGGCATGGCCTGTTCTTCACACGTTCACCAGTCCTATGGGCAAAGTTTAAACGCAAAGGTTGTGTTTGGTTGTTGCAAGATGATATCGCTTCTCATAAGCAGTCATGACAGGTGTCGTGGTGCATTTATAACGTAATTATGAAGGTTGTGTGACAGAGCGCCTTTTCTGATGAAATATTATTAGAATGATTATTTGAGGAATAAATCATGCCGGGATTGCTGCTGTCAAAAAGCACAGGAGGTGAAATAGGCTGCTTCTAAGAATCACAAACACAGCAGCTGTAATATCTATGTGTACTTCAGTCAGGCAAGACACAATCGCACACTATTTGCATTTGTTACATATTAGTAATAGTAACATCAGAAATACTATTTTGGAAATACTATTTATATATATTTTTTTGTCTAAATAGATTTTCTGCCATTCTGTCTTTTTTCGTCGAGGAAAAGATCGTCCAAATGAGTTAGTTCTTGTACCCACGATGCAAATCTCATTTCTTGTTCACGATCCTTTTCTTCTTCTCGGTCAGAAGCTGTGGGTGCTTGTATAATCATGTTTCCCTCGTTACAGGATGCCTGTTGTTATTGATTTATGATCATTAGCTTCTCTGAAGTCCTGTAATATTGAACATTTCTCGCGCAGTGAGCTCTGATGCTTAATTGTCTCACCTTACTCAAGGCTCATCAGGTGGAATGAAAACTAACATTTCACTCAAGCAGACCTGTAGATAGCTGCCCAGAGTAGCAAGCAGCTGTCTTCTGTGTCCCTTGGATCAGATCATTCGACACTGCCTTTCCACTCTGTGAAAGTGACCCCCTCAGGGGACACTGTAAAGCACAGCCTTCTCACTGTGAAGCTCTATCTCAGCCCAGGCAGGTCACTATTTTCATCTATTTCAGAACTCATTTCAAGCTGATAAGTCCAACTCACGTCACAGATTCTTGACATTTTGTAGGGCTCGAGGAAGAGGTGTTGTGAGATGGGGAGTTTTAAAAATGAAACCATGTTGTTTGCTAAGATGTATGTCTTGGAGCTGTGCTTTTGTCGCACTTCCTCTTAGATTCCAGGCAGCATTAGTGACCCACTCAGTGTTTATAAGAATGTTTTCACTCAGTTGTTGTTTATAAACCCATTATATTATTTCTGTGTTAGATAAAGAGGGTTATGTGTTGATTGAATCTCCATTTGGAAATCTGCATGTGTTTTTTTTTTTGTTTTTTTTGTCAACAGGCACCACGCGGCAGCCAAAGGAGGGAGAGGTCCCAGGCGTGGACTACAACTTTGTGAGTGTTGACCGGTTTATGGAATTAGAGAAAAGTGGGGCGTTGCTAGAGAGTGGAACGTATGAAGGTGAGTAGAGAGTGTTTTCTCTGTTGTTCCTCTCAGAGTCTGCCTGCATCCCAGCTGCAAATGCAGTGAAACCAAGGAATACGTTCTTTTTCACAGTAATTCCAATTCTCTCTGTGCTGTGTAGGAATACTGTTGCCAGACATGGTATAACTAAAACCTGTTATTAGTACTATAAATAAAGGAGCTTCAGTACTCAAGATGGACATTGTTACATGAAATGAAATGCCTTGCTTTAGTTGTATTAGATGACATTAAAACTGTTGATAATTATGCGTTGCTGGCTCTGCTTACAAGGGGTCGCTCTTGTGTTCCAGTATAAACAACAGGTGTGAACTGGTTACAGTTGCCGAAAACTCACACATGCTCTGATAAGATGCATGTAACCTGTAACCTCATCTCTCTGTGACATTGAGGAAAAGTATTCAGAGCATCACCGCTGGGCCTGAGGGAACTTCCTGTATAGATAGTGAACTAGTTTCCCAACCACAGTCAGGTTTCTCTTGCTCCCTTTATGAGGGGAGAAGGGAAAGACCTTCTGTGCCAGGCGGTTTGGAGTGGCGTGGTGGTGTGCGGGCATTGACCCCCACGCCTAAGCACCAGCTGAGCCTGTTCTTTTGAACCAGTTGAACGTTTCTTTCGTCTTGATGGAACCTGTGCTTTTCTCCCGAAGGTAGACAAGATACACAATAGAGATAATATTTTGAAGGAATTAGAAGCAAAGAAAGATACTAACAAATATTTTAATACTTTAATATTGAAGTTACACTGGAGTTGAATTGAGTTTGTTTTGTCATGTTACCAAATTACACAAAGTGTATTGGATCATTAGAATGATTCCACTGCAGCTTTATTGGTTAAGTCTGAGTGTCTGGTGCTGAAACTTTCTTTAGAGGATTTGCACTCTTCAGTTCAGTACCTTTCCAGTATTCCAGAGGCCCTTCCCTTCTTTGCAGTTATGGTTCACAGTATGTAATAGAAATTGTAACAGAAATATTCTTCCCATATTCTAGAAGTCAGCAACTATCACAGACCTATCCCCCAACACACACACACACACAGATACACATGGTTTCTTTTCAATCTTGAAGAGGTTTGGGTGTCTTGTGAAAGAGGTCATCCTAATAATTAATGCCACATATACAAGGATTAAAAGGAACTGGACAAAGTTACTGAAAACATGATTGAAAAGTTGCTCTGAAAAGTCACGTTAACCTTCATGGTGCAATACAAAGTAGCTACCAAAGAGCATCTTAACTCTTTGCAAAGTTGTATTCCCAAAGTTTCATTCACCAAATGTTCTGTAGTTTGCTTTTTGAAGCTTTTTTTTGTGTGTGAGTCTTATGTATTCCGAATTTTCATTGTGACATTGGGAAGGAGACGAGACACAAAAAGCAGGTCTTCTGTACAAATGCATATTTATTCCACACGGACATTAACCAATACACAGAAGATATAACGAATGTACACAGTAGCATTGCTTACAGAGGGGCCAAACACAGCCAAGAAACACACGCAATACAAGGACTTACAGGTGTGACGAATAACACAGTGACAGGGCACTGACTAGGGACAGGTGTAGCAACTAAGAAGGGGTTGAGGGAGAGGTGTAACTACGAAAGGAAAAGACACACACAAAAACACATACACACATAAGACACACACAAGAGCCACATTCTGATAGGCTGTGTGGGCTTTAGGGGGGAGGGGTCTGTTACGTGAGGTATATGAATGCATGCTTTACTACTGGAGTAGATGGCTGATAGTAGATGGCTCAGATGTGTAGTGATGAGAGACCCTCCTCCTGCTCCAGACAATTTCTATGGAACTCCCAAGCCCCCGGCAGAACCCACTCCCATGCTGTTTAATGTGACCGACCAGCTGCTGCCAGGAGCCCGCCCCAGCGCCGAGGGCAAGAGGAAGAGGAACAAGTCAGTCAGCAACATGGAGAAGGAGAGCATCGAACCACCCGAGGACGAGGAGGAAGAGAGCCCCGTCGTTAACGGCAACGGCATCGCCATCACGCCAGGTTAGCGCAGGCACGGATCAGTGCTTTCCAGGTCTCTGGTGCACTGGTACATTTCACAAATGTCCATCCTGTGGTAAATCTTCTTGTTTTCAACTGAGGCTCTTTGTTAAGCATAAATAGTTCAGTGTTTGTATATTTATTTTAATGAAGTTGTTGCTACACATTATTCTGTAATTCTGGGCCAAAGACTTGCTTACATAGTATCAAATTTCTTCCTTTATTAGCATAGACTTTGTGGCCATTCCATTTTTAAGAACTGTGGATACAGCAGACAGAATTGCAGTACTGCATGTCAGTACCACACAAACCGTGTAAACAACAGTGTGTACTAGGTTCTAATTATAAGACTGCACAAAAATAGATCACTGTGAATTTTTACAGTAGTCCTGCAGTAATATAAATCACCAGATAGATAGATAGATAGATAGATAGATAGATAGATAGATAGATAGATAGATAGATAGATAGATAGATTTCTTATTGTTTTACTGCACTGTCCTTTGGCTGTTTGAACAGAATTCAAATGAGACCTTCAGTCAAAAGGCCACCTCTTATTCATGGCGGGGGGGGGGGGGGGGGGGGGGGGTGGGGGGGGGGGGGGGGGGGGGGGGGGGGG
>JAOYMR010000009.1:6849645-6862910 GCA_025802075.1 Tenebrosternarchus preto | reverse complement strand
ACTCACACATACTTGGTTGGGTTCTGCTCAGATGTTTACTTACACATACTTGGTTGGGTTCTGCTCAGATGTTTACTCACACATACTTGGTTGGGTTCTGCTCAGATGTTCAGATGAAGTGATACATACTTGGTGTTTTCTTCCTTCATTTCACCTTTGATCCCCTACATGGTTCCAACCTGTTCTTGTTCTGACAAGAAAACCTAATTAACACAAAACTAGCTTGGTCACGCTCTAACTAGACAGATGGACTTTTTATTTCTGGCCACTGATGTGTGTTTGGTTCTCTAGCCAGGGCTGGTGTGATGTGTGTTTGGTTCTCTAGCAAGGGCTGGTGTGATGTGTTTGGTTCTCTAGCCAGGGCTGGTGTGATGTGTGTTTGGTTCTCTAGCCATGGCTGGTGTGATGTGTGTTTGGTTCTCTAGCCATGGCTGGTGTGATGTGTTTGGTTCTCTAGCCATGGCTGGTGTGATGTGTTTGGTTCTCTAGCCAGGGGTGGTGTGATGTGTTTGGTTCTCTAGCCATGGCTGGTGTAATGCAGAAATTTGAATTTCATTCAAAGGTTCTAATTTCTGGCAGTAATACTGCAGATCTCATCCATTTATTTACACTCTCCTCACAAGAACCTCCATCCCAGCAGGAGCTGCCTAAGTGCTCTGACACAGGAAAACCTCCTGTGAGATGCACTCTGCGTCGTTGCCATGTGTTCATTTATATTTCTGACCTTCAGTTTGTTTTGAAATTAGCGCATGGCTACTGAGCCACGTTTTGCATGTGTAAAATGTGATTTTTGAATGGCTGTTTGTGAGCACCGCTTTGCTTCTCACTGTCACATAAGGTGACGTCTTTAGTGTGTTTGGAGTCTGTCACTGCAAGCCTGGCTCTGCTGTGAAGCTGACCTTCTGACCTCGTCTCTGATTGGCCTCCTTGCTTGGTGGTCTCCTCTGGAATGAGTGCCCAGTTGCACGCAGCATGAAGCTGTAACTGGGCATTTCATTTCTTATGCCACTGGGTTATATAACAGTGTCTGAAGAAATGTATCCTTGCCCATTTCTCTATTTGAAGGTGCTGAAAAAAGTTCTTATATATCAGTGGTTTTTACTACTGCTTTCAGGCAAATCAATGTTACACACAAGAAGCTTATGGAATCCCTGACTTTGTGATTTACCACAGAAGGGTGCAAATCAATTTGAAATTTATGACTATTTAATCCCCATCTTATTTTAGCTATGAAATCCTATGAAAACAACATTTTTGGGAAAGGGGCCAATACTCAGTGTCACTGTACCTCACTAGAAAGAGATTGGACTTCAGTTGTCTAGTAGACTGGTGAGAAAAGAGAAAAGGCAATAGTCCTTAAATGTGGGTTCATATAGTTAATGATGGTTCGTGTGTGTGTGTGTGCATGTGTGTGTGCATGTGTGTGTGTGTGCGTGCGTGCGTGTGTGCGTGCGTGTGTGCGTGCGTGTGTGTGCGCGTGTGCGTGTGTGTGTGTGTGTGTGCACGTGTGTGTGTGCGCATGTGTCTCCTCACAGAGAAGCCTCCGTTTACACGGGATGCTACTCAGCTGAAGGGGACGTTCCTGTCCACCGCACTGCAGAAAAGCAGCATGGGCTTCGGCTTCACCATCATCGGAGGAGACGAACCCGACGAGTTCCTGCAGGTCAAGAGCGTCATACCGGACGGGCCCGCTGCACAGGACGGCAAGATGGCCACTGGTGAGCACACTCTCCCCCTCCCCCTATCTTTCTCTGCACCCTGACCTGCCTTTGAGATTTTGGTTTCACTCAAGCAGTTCAGCTCTCAGTTACACTGAAGCCTGATCTTGAAGCGTTGGACTGAAGGCTGATGTCTTTTCACAAGGGTCTTTTCACAAGTTTCTTGAGATTCTTTGCTGGGAGGTTCCAGAGGCTTTTCAGCTGAAAAGAAAGACATTCGATCAGAACTACTGTCTATGTTGTACTGACCTCATGAATATTTGAACATGTTTATGGTGGAAGAGGATTCCCAGTGCCCCCGAGGCACTCGCTCTCCTGGAGTAAAACAGGCAGTTTAATAGTAAACTCTACAAGAGAGCGTCCTGCATACATATATGACCAGAATGGTGGTGCAACTGTATGGTAACTGTTCAGTATAGCAATTGTCATGTGCATGGATGCTTCTGTTATGGGACTCTGTTCAATAACAGAAAGGTACTTTTATACATTGAATCCACAGTATACTGCATTTTAAAGTCTTTTATCCTCTTATAAATATGATTTACCGTAAACCTTTATTTCTTGGAGGGCTTATGTTCTCAGTGCTAGAAGACACATTAGTACTTTTTATGTTTTATCTGGTCACTTTTGAAGTGCTTTAATTCAGCTAAGGTTTTGCCCCAGTCTGTGTCCAACAAAGACAGTTCCTCCAGTGGAGGCTTCAGTATTTTAATTGGTCATACTAGATATGGGTTTAATTCAGCATTATAGTAATGTTATTATTAACAACAACAATAATAATGTTTTTATAATAATAAAAAAGATATTGTTTTAATAATTATTTTTAAAAAACATTGTTAAAAATAAAAAATGTTTATTATTTTATTTACGTTTAAGGGTCATGGGCATAGATTATGTAGGAAATTAAAGTAAATGTGAGTCTTCAGGCTGCAGAGAGGCTGAACAAAAGCAAAACCGAACATATAAGTGCAATAACGAGCTAAAGAAAACATCTACAATAACCAACAACGGTCATGTAACATAACATCTACAATAACCAACAGCGGTCATGTAACATAACATCCACAATAACTGACAACGGTCATGTAACATAACATCTACAATAACCGACAACAGTCATGTAACATAACATCTACAATAACCAACAACGGTCATGTAACATAACATCTACAATAACCAACAACGGTCATGTAACATAACATCCACAATAACTGACAACGGTCATGTAACATAACATCCACAATAACTGACAACGGTCATGTAACATAACATCCACAATAACCGACAACGGTCATGTAACATAACATCTACAATAACCGACAACGGCCATGTAACATAATAACCGACAACGGTCATGTAACATAACATCTACAATAACCGACAGCGGTCATGTAACATAACATCTACAATAACCGACAACGGTCATGTAACATAAACAGGCTTATAAAGTTAAAAATATAATAACATTACAAATCCCCAGTTGGTGTGGTGAATGAGGTAGTGAGGGAGGCGTGACAAAACATAAAGACGGTGCAGTGCAAACATAAAGAACAATGGAGTACAAACGTAAAGAACGTGGGCTACAAACGTAAAGAAGTCGGCGGTAATAACAACAACAGTAATAATACACAACAAGATAAACATGCAGTAAAATATATTTCAAGTTGTAAAATTAAAACTGTGGGCCAAATAAAACTAATAGAGATCTAGTGCTGTAATAACACATCATTGAGCTGAAGGAGATGGATTTTAGCTGCATTCTGCAGAAAGAGAGAAGTACATGCACGCAGGTTGGGAGGGATGCTTCACTAAATCCCAGGACTGACATGTTATAAACCCTAGAGGAAGGAACCCAGAGTAAGAAGACAGGCGATTACACATAGATGAATACAAGTTAAGTAGGGCAAGAAGGTACCTGACCACATAAGATCTTAGAAACATACTTTATATTAAATCCTGAAGTGAACAGGTCACTAATGTAAATGTTTGAATGTGGGAGTCATGTGTTCCCTTGGTTTATAACAGATGAGAACCCTCACAGCTAAGGTCTGCACATGCTGGGACGTTTCAAGCCTAGAGGCCTGGTAGCCTGTAGAGAACAGCACTGAAATATTCCAGTCTAGAAGTAATAAATGCATGAATAAGGATTTCAGTTACTGAGAGTGAATGTCGGAATGCAATCTTAACATGAGAGAAAGCATTATGGGTAACATTGTTAATATGACAATCAAATGATAGTGACATGATACCTAGATTAGGAATCCGGGCCAAGAAGGGTCTGGTAAAATCTGGGATATTTAGCGTATGCTCTTTAACTTAAGGGCATTTGGAGAAATACCACCTCTGACTCAGCATTGTTTAATTTTAGAAAGATTCTCTGGCATCCAAGACTAATGTCAGCCAGGCAGTCGACTACTGCATGTTGTAAGGCTCAGTGTGTATGTAAATTTGTTTATTGTACGAATATCAGTGGATCTAGAGACCCTGCTGTCTGATAATATTGTCAAGTGGGAGCATGTAGATAATAAAGAGCAGTGGACCAAGGACTGAGCTCTGAGGAACACCATGTAAGAGACTAGATGGATCTGACTTAAACCTGCCAATAGAGGCAAACTTGTCTATCAGTGAGATATGATTTAAACCACAAGAATTCAATGTCAGTGATGACGAACAGCCTTTCAAATCTGTGAAGCAAGGTGTCATGACACACTCTATCGAAGACGGCAGTAAAGGTCCAGGAGTACAAGTATGTTCAACCACCCAGAGTCATCTGCTAGCTCTATATGCATGACTGAGGCACTCATTTTGCTGAGTTTAATTTATCCTCTTTTGATGCCAGGGGAAAAAGGCACTGAAATGGGTCTGTCCCACACCCCCACATTGCCTATAGATCAGTATAGTTCAATATAGATCAGTATAGTTCAGTATAGATCAGTATAGTTCAGTATAGATGAGTATAGTTCAGTATAGATCAGTATAGTTCAGTATAGATCACTATAGATCAGTATAGTTCAGTATAGATCAGTATAGTTCAGTATAGATCAGTCGCTGGTTGTTTATGATGCTGATTACTATCCAGATGGATTAGTCATACTTTATTCCTGCCCTTAAAGCCGACCCTGATGTCAGTGTTTTTGTGTTGTGTGTGTGACACAACAGGTAGGTGGATTGGTACAGGGCTTTCGTGCTGAATCATATGACTGCCATTATGTTTCAACATTCCTGGTGTGTGTGTGTGTGTGTGTGTGTGTGTGAGTGTGCAGTCACTTTATTAGAAAAACCATGTAGGTGTACAGTCTACAGCCCATCTGTGCCCATGTACAGGCCCTATTAGACATCTTTGAGCCCTTCATTAGTGGTACCGGTACATTTCTTACTATAGTAGAGCTGTTGGTTGTTTTTTTTATATGTCAGACCATTCTGAACCCAGCAGTGACACTAATATGTATAAATCAGGTGCTTCAAAATGCCATTATTGTGTCTTCACAACCATGTCACTACGGTGATGAGTCAGCTATCCAAGTAATATCTGGTCAGCAGTGGTCAGAAACTCAGAAGATTCAGAGTGACTGACAAATTAGGTGTGGCAACACAGATGACACTGTAAAATGATCAAATACAAGCTAGGTGTATGCAAAAGAACAGCAGGTATAGGTGTAAGGCGGGTGTTTTTATGAAGTGGTTGTTGAGCGTAAGTGACACAATGTCACTGAAATAGTGCGTGAACCACTCGTGTGTAAAGGGTGTTACAGACGTGTCTTTGGTTCGTCATTTTGTATTTTGAAGTGTAGCTGTCTGTAGCTGAAAATCCAGGAAACATTTAAATGCCGCAGGTCCCACTCTGAAAGACAACAAGTACACAGGACTTCGTATTCTGTCTAACAGAAAGATATTTAGTCTAGGAAGTCGTTGTGTTCTTACAGAAGGCTTTACTCTTACACCAGTCCCCCATTATCTCAAGAGTGGACTACTGCACCTTTCATCTGACAGGCCTCCCTGCACACTAGACCCTTTCATCCGATTCAGAATTCAGCAGCACGGCTCGTATTCAATCTTCCCAAATTCACACACATCACACCACTGCTGCTTTCCTGACACTTGCTTCCTGTAGTCACCTGCATCAGATTTACAACCCTGATTCTTGCCTACAGATCCACAAATGGACTTGCCAGTTCCTACCTGAAAGCACATGTCTCTCTCCACACTAAATCTCATACTCTGGAGCTCCAAGTACAGCATGTCTTGAGCCACCACAAGGGACAGGGAAGAAGTCTCAAGACTCTTTTCTGTACTAAAACCCAGATGGTAGAAGTGTTGACTGAAGATCCACCTCTTCAAAAAGTGCTTGAACGATCCCTAGACACTTAAAGCACTTATACAATGTAATACAATGTAACACAATCTTTGTAGTCAGAATCCACCAATATTTGTCCAGCATTGCCCCTCACGCAATTGTACACATGCTACAGAATACCTTTACACATAATTACAACACATTAATTACAAACACATTTGCACATGGTTACAACATGCACACTCCACAAAAAACCTTTACAAAAAGTTACACAGTAACTGCTGTTGTTAATCAACAACTTGATTAATGACTAATACTACATGTACTTATTTACACACACACACACACACACACACACACACACACACACACACACACATATATATACACAGAGAGAGTTAGTTTGTGTGTGTTTTCCTTGAGTGTATTCTCTTTGAAAGGGTTCTTGCTTGCTGAATGCATAAGGATTTCTTCAGGCTTGTAAGTTGCTGTGCACAAGAGCATCTGGTTAATGCTAAAAATGTGTGTGTGCGTGTGTGTGTGTGTGTGAATGCTTTAACCTTAACAGAAACATTTTTTCCCCCACTTCCTCATCCACGCAGGTGATGTCATTGTCTACATCAACGACATCTGTGTCTTGGGCACGACGCATGCGGATGTGGTGAAGCTCTTCCAGTCTGTCCCCATCGGTCAGAGCGTGACCCTCGTGCTGTGCCGAGGCTACCCTCTGCCCTATGACCCCGAGGAGGCGTCGGCCGGCACCACCGTGCCTCCCCTGGGCCTGGTGGACACCTCCCTGCTGCTCAACGGACGGAGCACCTACGACAACTACATGGAGTACATGTCCCTGACTGGCCGGCTGGTACCCGAGCACGGCGACGGTCTGGCCCAGGTCTCCCATCCTGGAGACACCCATCTGGATGGCTCCCAGCCACCCTCCCTCACCACGCCCGGGGCTCCGCCTGATGACAGCGTCTCCATGGCGTCATCGTCCGGGGCGACAGCAGGAGCGCAAGTCCCTCCGGAGCTTCTGAGCCTCACCATGACCAAAGGAGCGGAGGGCTTCGGCTTCACCATAGCAGACAGTCCTACCGGCCAGCGAGTAAAGCAGGTGCTTAAATGTGCTCTTTCCCGCAATGTTATCAGTAGTGTTTTATTCCCCCCACGAACACTGTTGCTCACAGCTTTGTCATGTCATACCTGCTAACACATTATACTCTGAACATTGTGATGTTTATGAGATAACTGTCTGCTAGGTTCTGGAGCCCCAAGGCTGTCCTGGCCTCTGTGAAGGAGATCTCATAGTGGAGATTAATCAACAGGGCCTGCACAGCCTCAACCACTCCCAGGTGGTGCAGATCCTGAAGGACTGCCCTGTGGGGACGGACGCCACCCTCGTCATCCACAGAGGTGGAGGAACAGGTGCGATTCTCATCCACTCTTTTCTCAAGCATCCTTGAAGATTAAAGGAAGGATTAAATAATACTTGAGTTTAATTACATTTTCTGTTTAATGTCTTCATTTTGCTGGGAGGCTCTCAAGTCGTTCTCAAATCTGGGACATTCTGAAGTGTTTTGAGATACTTCGGTACAGACCATGTCATAATGATGTTTGCTTTTTTAACCGGCTTGTAGATGGATGCATTTCGAAATTGTCTGCTGAGTACATTTTCTTTTTTCTCGACTTTCTAGTCGATGGACCTAGAAGAGACATTTTCTTTCACTGACTGACTGACTGTACTGTTGTTGAACGGCACAGCAGTGTGTGTGCGTAGCCTCGGTGCATCTGTTCATTAGCTAGCTAGCTAAGTCAGATAGGGGTACAAAAGAAGTGGTTAGAAATGAAAACTGTAATGAATATGTGGATGTCTGTGAAAGCAATTGGTGTTCTGTTATTCAAGTAATTTACTAAGTAGTTTGGCTGGATTATATCCAAGAATGATTATTTTGACAGCATTAGCAAGTGGCTTTGTTGGAGATTCATTCTAATTTACTGTTTTTTAAAGTGAGATGTTTATTTATGATTTGTGAGTAGTATTACTGTAATTATTATTACTCTAGAGTATGCTGTTTTTCCTAGTTTTAAAAAATGGATCTTTGCTGTTCAGTACTTACAAACACAAACGATTTAAGATTGAATAAAAGCGCAGTGAATTACAGAACACAGCGATGAAAGTGAAAAGAAATAATCCTCTTGCCTGTATTTTTATGAGAAACAGGACTGACCCACTGGTGTCCCATCTCCTGTTCAGACCTAACACAGCTTAAAGTATGTGGTCACATGACTTTCACACCTACATAGAAATGCTTGGACATCCTACCCCAAAACCATGGGCATTACCATGGATCTGGCACTCCCTCTTGCAGATGCAGCAGCCTCTGCTCTTCTGGGAAGGCTTTCCACAAGCTTTTGAAGTGTGTAGGAATTTGATTTCTTACAGTCCAGATTGCTTTTGGAAGTTCAGGGACTGATGTTGGATCAGAAGGTTTGGCTTGGGTGCGACATTTCATTGCTGTCAGTGCTGTAGCACCACTGCAGGCTGCGCTTGGCGTTATACATGGTGATCGTAGGCTGGTGTACAGCTGCTCATCGATGGAAACCCACTGCACGAAGCACCACACGGGTTTTTTTTTTTTTTTGGGCTGATGGCCCTTCCTGCGGCACTTTGCAATTCTGTAGTGAGCAAAGCAACAGAGAATAAGTGATTTCTATGCACTATGCGTTTTTCAGCTCTTGGCTGCCATGCTCTGTGGACTTCGTGGTCCTGCTGCTTTGTGATTGAGCTCTTGAAGTTCCTCGACCCTTACATTTCACATTAATAGCATTTAAATTTGACCGGTGCAGGTCTAGGAGGACAGAGATTCACACAAACTGGCTCGTGGCAAGAGTGGCATCCTACAACAGTGTCACCTTTAAAGTCACTCTTCATTTTTCAGCGTGATCTACTGCCAGTGTTTATCTGTGGAGACGGTAAGGTTATGTGACTTGGTTATAAACGTCTGTCAGCAATGGGTCTGACTGAATCAACCAAACTCAGTTATTAAGAAAGGTGTCCACATACGTTTGGCCATATACTGTATCTTTCAGAAACCTGTTGTGCTTCACAGCACTGGTGTTGGACTTTAGACACTGAGTGACTGAACCAGGACAGCGCTATCACTGACTTACAGTCTCTTCTCATCAAAATCTGTTCCATACTTCAAATTTAGAGCTATCAGCTGTTTCTAATGAAACCATACTTTTATAAGGAATGGCAGGCAATGCTTACAATCTAACATAAATACTCATTTTAATGTAACACGGATGTTTGGCACACTATTGCAGTTTATCCAGTGCCTGACCATATATCTTTAGAGAAAAGAAATATATGATAATATTTTCATAAAGATAATACTAAGGTTTTTATACAAGTGAGCACCTCTACACTGTGCATAAACATGAAATCACACTCTCATATTTCTATAGCAACTATAATGGTGGAACTATGTTAATAAACCACTAGACCTTAACAATCCTGGTTTCAGCCAGACCTGTTTTTTTTAACTGTTCTTTTCTATTTTGTTGATGTGAGACCGTTGTCTGATGGTGGAGTGTGCAATACAGCTGACGTGTGCAGGCGTGTTTGTGTGTGTGTGTGCCTGTGTATGTGCGTGCGTGTTGAAAATTCCATGGCATAATTTCAGAATCATTTGCCTTTTTAAGTTAAGCCTGTGGCAAGAGTCCAGAACATATCTTGGCATGTGCAGGCAGTAATTTGTAGCATGTTCTGAGCTGAGCTAAAATAATCTGCTAATTTGAAATGTCTGCACTGATAAAAACGTCTTTATTGAAATATTCATAGTTTTATTAAAGTTTTAACACTTTATTGCACAGACTTATGACGTTGATCTTGGAATGACCTTCCTCATGTTAACACCCGCTTTGCTTTTGCAGTGAGGCAAAATTATTGTTTTAATGGATCGCTTGGATCCTGTTCAGGCAGGAAGTCTAGTTTCACCTAGTTGATATATGTCTGCCCTTCTCCTTCATGCCGGAATGAACAATCATGCTGGAACAGATCAAACCTAAAACAATCGTACGGGGCTCAGTGTTCCTCTTTCATACAGATCTCCATTGATGAACCAGCGTAACCATTAAAGTGAGTAGTCTGCTTCCAGAATGGAGATACATTGAGGGCTTCCCAGTGCGCATTTAGCCTTTTCTCTCTCTCTCTCTCTCTCTCTCTCACTCTCTCACTCTCTCTCTCTCACTCTCCATTTTACTGAAGACTTATACCCCTGGACGACCTCTAAAATATACACACAGTGAGGTTTAAAGTAAGCCAGCGAGAGACAGTCTGACTCACAAGCTGACTGTGAGGCCATTCAATTCCAGCACCGGCATGAAGCCAAGGTCCCATCCAGTGCCGGCCATGTTCACAGCTCTCTCTCTCCTCAGTGTTGCGATTAGCACACAGCTCTCACACTGAGCCCAGCACCACAAGCTGACAGTACTCTGTACCAATTAGAATGCAGATGTTCATTTAAAAAAATGAGATGTTTGCAGAATGAGCCAATAGATGGCTGACACGTCACAGCAGGGTAATCGGTTTTGTTAGTGAGATTTGTCACAGGGAGTTGGGTAAGGCAAATTCAGGCACGCTTGCAGAGATTCGATGTGATTGTCATTTAGCATGATTGATATTAATTTATCTGAATAAATATAGTTATTTTTAGCAATTACTATGGTCCATATCCTTTTGCAAAGTGGCGTGGAGTGCCGTGGGGTATTAAAACCTTTTGCTGTTGCAGTTTTTTTGCTCTCTTACCGTCCTGTCTGCTCTACCATTATAACCTTTCTGTTTGAGTACACTCTTTGTGAGGGCTATTGTCAGCACTGTTATGATAGAAGAGGCAGGTGTGAGTTGATAGGTCCATTCCCTTGACTCTGCAGAGAGCTTGCTGTATCACTGGGGCCATGGCATTTCAGCACAACGGACAGCTCCCCTCACTCCCATGACATTTCAGTACCTCGGACAGCTCCCCAATCTTCCAGTCTCTGATCTCATCCAAACAGCTCATCACTCAGAGCTGTCTGCTCTCAGGAAGCATCCTCCACATCCCCGATGATTCACTTAGTGACAGGATGGAGTTCCCTTCCAGCATCTCAGTGGAAGCAGGAAAGAGTCTTACTGATAGTAATATGAATGAAACCCAAGACCTGAGACAGATAAACATTTTCTGTATGTGATTCTAATCATACCTGCCATCTCTTTCTTTCACTGAAGTATAAGTGTATTTGTAACTTTAGTTCAGAATACATTGCAGGCACTGAATAATATACATGGGTCTATCAAGTACGGGCTGTCATTGTTGAAATAGCCGATCCTTTTGATAAGCTTGTGTCAAAGGGAGAAGGAGTCCTTTGTTTGGCAGAAATACACATTTTCCTAAAGGCTTCATATTCAGCTCTTACCCATGCCAAGTTCCGTGCCGGTCAGGGATCCTCTGATGTAATCCTGTTAGTTTAAGCGAGCATACAAATGTCCTGCTCTCACCTCCTCCTGACACACATGTGCCCACTCACAAACACACACACAAACACACACACACACACACACAAACACACACAAAGAGCTATGTACTTTGTACATATCCATGGAATCCAAAGAAGTTAAGAGTGATGTAAGGTGATGGTACAGCCTTGCTCGGCTCTCTGATCAAATTCAGGCATTGCTATCTTCTGTGTTCCTCTGTTTGCTGTCTAATTTGTAATTTTCATGAGTTTTAATTAAATCACAGGAGCATGCATAAATGTCAGCAGCATATCCAGCATAATTACCCATAAGGCATTTAAACCTCTGTCAGCTGCTTTGAGATTTTTTTGCATCAGGGTGCAGTGATCTTTGGAGAGATTGTTCAAGCACGTCAGTGTATTTCACACTCATGTACCGAACCTGAGAGATACATTTCCCATGCAGTGTATATTTATTTAAAGTATCAGTAACAAAAAATATTCCATTTTTTATTTTGAGTGTGTGTGTAAGAGACAGAGAGACAGACAGATGTGTCTGTGTTGCTTGTCCTTATGTGAACTTGTGTCTGCTGTAAGAACTCCCAGCACCCTTGAGCTGACCTGACCTGAACTGACCCTTGAACAGACCTGACCTGAACTGACCTTTGAACTAACCTGACCCCTCTCTATAGGAGGTTTCAGATGCACTTTTATTTCCACCTCCTGTATTGCATAAAACTTGTTTTATTATTATTATTTTGCTGCATTAATTCAGTGTTGATTTGCTGTATAACATCTGAAACTGCACACTGTTACGCCCACCCCCGACTAATTCATACAGAGTAAATCTCTGTATGAATTATAAAGCTGGGCCCTGCCTGAAGCTAATGATGTAATTTTTTCACAAATATATGCAACAAACATAAGTTCATAAGTGTAGACAAACAAACACAAAGAAAATATGGGCGAATTGAGACTGAGAGAGCCAGGGCCTAGTTCTGCTTATGACAGAGCTGACAATTTCGGAGTGCTGTGTGATTTAATCCCTGTTTGTTGTGCTCTTTCCCTGATTCTCTCTCTCTCTCTCTCCCTCTCTCTCTCTCTCCCTCTCTCTCTCTCTCTCTCTCTCTCTCTCTCTCTCTCTCTCTTTCTCTTCTTTTTCTGATTGTTAGGGCACTTCTCCCCCTGGGATGGCACCAAACAGGTAATCTAAAATGTTTACTTTTGCCAGGGTCTTAAATTTCTCTATGTAAATCTTAATGTGTTATGTATATTATTTGGCAGCCATGCATTGGGTTATATATGAATGAATTATTAATTATGAATAAAGCCATGAATTATATATGTGATTTGAAATCATATATATATGTGCATATATGTAAAATAATTTCAAGCCTCTCCCATTTTAATTTTTCTCGTGTCTAGTTACACCTAAATACCTTTACCTACGATTAATTAAAGTTCAATGAAGTTGTGGTAACAACTCTATAGCATAATCATCTTTGATTCTGAGAAGCAACACTCCAAGATCCAAGATCAAAGTAAAATAACATGAACTGCTCTGTACCTCTAAAATAGATATCTAAGAAAAATCAAAGTGAAATTTATTATATAGTGATTTATTCAATACTCATTGTCAGTTTTCAAAATGTTTGGGTCTAAGCCCCTTAAGCGCAAGTCAAAAGTATTTTCAAATGAACACAAACTGTTCAGATGGGAATGCATCTTTTTTCACAAGAGAATGCAAAAATGTTTTTGGT
>JAOYMR010000009.1:6818892-6846275 GCA_025802075.1 Tenebrosternarchus preto | reverse complement strand
ATGGGGAAAATGCAAGTTCACCTTTACTGTGCACGTAGCTTGTCTTCACACACACACACACACACACACACACACACACACACACACACACACACACACACACACACACAAACAAATGCGTATGTATATGTATTGTGTAGTTTTGTGACATTTATGACAATGTCAGAAGAAAAAGTCTCATGCATTAACATGTGATGCTACTACTTGGTTCTAGATTGGAGCCAGATAGTGTGCAGTGCATATAAATATTGGTAATGTTGCTCAAAGCTGCAGTAATGGACATTATTTTCTTCTTACTCAGGCTGTGTGTTTGATTATTCAAATTCTCCTTTTAGATAAACATTGCTTCCAACAGGGGATTTTTTTAATAATCATGCAAGATGAACAGTCTGGAAATAATCATGGAAATAATCTTTATCCCAAGTGCTGAAAACAGCTGTAAACCTCATAGGATGATCTATATAACGGCTCCTTAGTAGTTTGTGTGTGTCTGCGTGTTTGCAGTGGGACCCCCAGGGAAGCCCTCAGACGGCCCTGTCGGGCCCCGGCCTGTCCCACGCCGCGGTCCATCCTGGTCAGGCGCTGCACTGCACCTCTGCCCCTGACGCTGATGGAAGCCACCTGGGCAAGCCTGATCCCTACGACCTCTATGAGAAGTCCCGCGCCATTTATGAGAGCAGGCGTAAGTCTGGACGCTTTCTCGAGATCTACGGTTCGGGGGGAACGCCGCTGTTAACAGTTGTGGGTGAGGTGGTGTTTTCCAACCAGCTGCACCTGTACCCTGTAAGTCAGCTGGAACACGGAACACGGGATGGGCCTGAGCCCCTCCCCCGGTCCCACCCCCAGCCCCACCCCCAGCCCTGCGACGCAAACCTTTCCACATCAGATTACCATGCTCCCTGTTTACTCTGCTATTCCAGCACTGGTGTTACAGAATTAAACTGGTGTTACACAGCTAAACCGGTGTTACACAGCTAAAACTGTGAACTCGTTTCACTTTTTATTTAAGCCTCCCATATGTCCAGAGTCCAGCTGCTGAAGTCATTACAGCATACATTCATCTTGCTGTACAGAAATAATTCTGCTGACATTATGTAATCTTGAGGAGTTCATACACACATCTTGCTGTAATTGTGTGTGAATGAATACCAATTTAGGCCATTCATTCTCATAGAGCCACCATTTAGCGGCATAAACCCTCTCTGATTAGGATCTGCTCATTATTTTCCTTCCAGAGCCTGGCCCACCACGAACGCTGACTGACTCTACAGGCAAGTAGACTATGCTGCAGTTTGTTTTACTGTGTTATGAAGCGTGTATATACCTCTAACTTCAATACCTAATGCATCTGTCTATTCTAAATTCCCAGTGGATAGCAGGTCTATATTTAACTGCATATGTACTGGCTTGGCGCTGCCCTGTACTCCAGTATGAGGTTCAGCACTGAATTGCATATCATGCTATGGTGACCCACATATATGCTGTACATATGTAAGCAGAGATCCTGTAATGAAGCTTTAATCCATGTGCTGTGTACCTGAGATTTTGTTTTGTTGCTTTTCCCTACTAATGACCATTTCTTTGCTTTTGTTTATTGATTTAACATTTTTATGGACCATCTGAAGGTGACTATAAGGGTGGTTGTTAGTCATGCTGTGGGTTGCCAGATGCTTTTAAATAGTATCAAAACTTTTCCAGTCATTGTCAGTTTGTAATCCTAGCTGGGCCAACGGGCTTAGCTACAACACCTTCTGTTTTAGTGTGAAGTGTCTCACAACAAGCAAAAGTGTTGGTGTTTCCATGTCTGTAATCACACTGAATAACCACGTTCTATTCCCACAATCCTTTGTTTATGTGTTGAGTCCTAGCATGTCAACACAGATTACAAGCAAGTTCTCTTTGAAGAATACAATGACTTTGCTTTATTTCGAAGCCCCTGCTTGCCACACTGTTTCGAGCGTATCTAGCCAAGGGCGTCGGAGCTGAACTCCATCGGCCGTGCTGTTGCGGTTACTGACCCACTGCGGTACTAAGCCATTACAGTACTGACCCACTGTGGTACTGACCCACGTGCTCTGCTGCTTCTACAGGTGCGGAGTACCAGGAGGTGGAGGTGCACCTGGTGAGGGAGAAGACAGGATTCGGCTTCCGGATTCTGGGAGGAGATGAGGCGGTACAGGCTGTGAGTCCGGAGGCCCGTGACAAGGCTCGTATGGAGAAACCGGACATCCACGGTTTATCTGTTCATCTGAATTTGGCTCAGGAAAATTCGAGGACAGAAATACAGAGTCTGAATTCTGGAGAGACCATTTACTGAGCAGACCAGACAACAACAAAAGAACAATAGATTATTGTCACTGCTTTCCTTCCGATTCTCTCGATAGCCGAGAGCTTCGCTTGCAATCTTCACTGTCTTTTCATGCACATTACTGGCTTGTTAGCACAGCCTACCCACTCAATTACACCTCTTACACTAGCTGAGACTAGCACTGCACATAAAGCCTGCTTAAACAATTCCTTGAACACTGGGTAACTGTGCCTCAAACTTCGGCCTCTGACGTGGTTTTGGTGCCTGTTAATATGACCCTCGATTCCCTGCCACAGATCGTGATCGGAGCGATAATTGAGAACAGTCCCGCAGAGCGGGACGGGCGCCTGCGTCCAGGCGACGAGCTGGTGTCCGTGGACAGGATGCCCGTGGCGGGACGGCCGCACCGCTACGTCATCGACCTCATGCACGCCGCTGCGCGCAACGGCCAGGTCACGCTCACCGTGAGGCGAAGGGTGATACCGCAGGCGGGTGAGTACTGGACAGCGCCATACTACATCAGACTCAGTACTTCAGTACTGAGTCCATGTCAAGAAAGTTTTTTTTTTTTTTTTAATACAATATGCAGACGATTCTAGATAAATAACTGAATGAATCAGTGAATGGTGGAAGAGGCAAGAATGTTGGAAGTCTTTCATGCTGGATATGGTGGAACAGCCCTGATGTCAAACAGAAGCAACTCAGTATCACCTCCCCTTCTAAATGAAGCTGACCTCACCATCCTACAACGCGAGAACAGCTAAACTTCTAACAGTCCTAACTAGCTAATTTCCTATTCCTAGAAGGAAGCAGTATAGTAGGAGAGACTTCAAAGCCTAAAGAAAGAGTCAGAACAAAAACAAACAAAACAGCAGTTTTTCCACTCCACTGTAGCTGGATTGCAGCCCGCGGTTGTAGGGGACAGGGTTTGTGTTGTTGATTAGCACATGACGCTGTACTCAGCCGGGACATTTTGAATGTAAGCAGAATAACTTATCTATTAAATTAATTGTTTGATTAATAATGTCTCGTTTTGAGGTTAATAAAATAACCTATAAATTATTAAACATATTTATGTTAAGTACTCCTTGATCTGTATCTTTATTATTATTTTTACAATAATCTCTTAATGAGAAAAACAGTATATTTTTCAGTGTAGATGATGCTTCAAAGCCCCTGTACGAAACCCTGTGTTTTTTAACCACAAAATTTGTTTTGAATAATGTTAACATGGTTTTGAGAAAGTCCTGCTGAAAGTTGTAACAATCTGAACTGCAAACGCAGTGTTTTCCACTGCCCTCCTCAATTTTCTACTCAATTTTCCTTTGTGCTGCTGATTTTTTGTAACCGGCACCCCACCGCCTTGCATGAACTCATCACCCGCACCGCTTCTGGCTGGAGAAAAAGCCTTTCTTGTGCTCTCTCAGCTAAAACCTGTTGACCAAGACTCCATTTACTGCCCCCTGCAGGGCAGCCGTGTGGAGAGAATGGCGCATTGACCAATCAGAGCTGCTCCCCGCGAGGCCGTTCAGTGTGCCCAGTCAACCTGCCACCCACCACTGATGTAGTCATCCACCGGAAAGAGACCGAAGGCTTCGGCTTCGTCATCATCAGCTCTCTAAATCGACCTGAGAACACCACCACTATCTGTCAGTCTATCCCCTTCCTCCCCTTCGTTGTTGAAAAAATTTTTTATTCGTGAATTTCAAGGCCAGGTTACCTGTGTCGGACTGGCATGTAATGCAGGCATTATGTACTGCAGATTTAGACAATGTGAAGGATTCAAAATCGAGAGCCCTGGTTTACTTTTGTGCTCTTGACTCTTTTTCCCCCAAACTTCCTCTGTCACCTATTAAAGAAGGAAAGCTGATCTGGGATTTTTATACGCCCTTCATTCTAGCTGTGCCACACAAGATCGGCCGTATCATCGAGGGCAGCCCGGCCGACCGCTGCGGGAAGCTGAAGGTGGGCGACCGCATCATGGCCGTCAACAGTCAGTCTATTATCAACATGCCTCACGCTGACATCGTAAAGCTGATTAAAGACGCGGGCCTCACCGTCACCCTGCACATCATTCCTGAGGAAGGTCAGACAGAGGCGTGTTTTACGCGGGTGTCGACTGTGCTGTCCCCCCCCCCCTTGTGCTATAAAATGCCATCTATTTCATTCTTCTGCTAATAATAGTCCTGCTTGATTGTTTCCCTGTTGTATTTCATTCACATATAATGGCAAATGGTCACAGAGTACTTGGTTGTTAGCTTAGCTTCCCTGGTTAAAGCGAACCGTACTCCACTTGAAAGCCTCTTGTTCTATTCTTCCTGTATAGATGTGAACGGCCCTCATTCTGCCCCCACCTCGGAGAAGCAGAGCCCCCTGGTGGCTCAGAAGCACAGCCCCCAAGCTCAGTCCAGCCCTGCGACCCAACACAGTCCAACCATGGTCCAGCCCAGCCCGCCAGCCCCCCACCCCAGTCCTGCCACCACTCAGCCCAGCCCACAGTTTACTGAGCCAGGCCCCGGAGGTGCTCCGGGCAGCCCGCCGGTGGCTCAGGCGAGCCAGCCTGCAAGCCAGCCAAACTTGGAAACAAGTGTGCAGTCTGGCCCGGTGGTGAGTCAGGCAGCTTCCATGGTGGATCAGGGGGTTCCGGTTGTTACCGTGGTACCCGGTGTGCAGCTCAGCTCTATGGGTGGGGTGGCGGTTGCAGTTCCACCTCAACTCTACCTCCATGACAGCAGGTACAGTGTACCACATTCTCACCAGGGCAGGAATCACACGTCCGTACTTTATATGTTTTTTGTTTTTTAATATGTATATTTTATTTTACTTTAGTTCATGATTACTTGAAGGATTCATTATTCTTTCTTGGATGGTTATAGAGGATCATTTACTTTTAAAATTAAGTTTATAATTACAGCAACAAATATTAATCATATTGCTGCCTCAAGTGTGAAAAAGGGGGAAATGGGCTCTGTACAGGCATATTTTGAATTACATGTGGTTAGATCTGCATAGCGTCTGTTGGCCTTTGGCTTTGCTAATCTCTAGACCAAATACTACTGGACCAGTGTGGACCAATGTGTGCTGGGCACATCAGATCCTAATCTTGGTCTTGAACCCTGGGGGGTGTGTTGGTGTGACTTGCCTCTTTCCGTATCGTTGTGTAGTGTCTCTCAACTCCTCGTTCTGAATTATTCACCTGTGGATATCTGCTCAATGAAACATGCCTCTCCACACAGGCAGCCATGTACTCTGTAGCCTGGGTCAGTGTGCTGGTTTATGGCAAAAGACTCAAACATGAGGTTTCCCACTCAGTGGTAATTGTCTAAACTGTTGACAGCTCAATTTGCAGTCTCTTGATATTATGCTGCAGCTGAAACACTGGCTGGAGGGAATATGGTTATGGTTGTTTGAATAACAAATGCACTATGATTTGCTGTTGGAAAGGTTTTCTTTTAATCAGATCATGTTGTCAACTACAGGTCGGAGGTGAAAGCCAGGCAAGACGTTAAACCAGACATCTGCCAGCCTCCATACACGGATTACAGACAGCCTCCTGTAGACTACAGACATCCACCTGTAGCAGACTACAGACAGCCTCCCACTATGGACTACAGACACCCACCTCCTCTCATTGACTACAGGCAACATTCAATCCCAGACTACAGGCCGCAGGTAGGACTACAAATCCCAGTGTGCTCTCAGGTCCTTACAGAATTATTTTCCCAGGATGTGGAGCTCAATAATATTTAGTTTTGTTACATTACCAAAAGATTTGAGAAGTGCAAATCGCAATGACCTGTGTGTGTGTGTGTGTGTGTGTGTGTGTGTGTTCCTGGGCAGGACTACGACTACTTCACAGTGGAGCTGGAGAAGAGTGTGAAGGGCTTTGGCTTCAGCATCCGTGGAGGGAGGGAGTACAAGATGGACCTGTTCGTGCTGCGTCTGGCCGAGGACGGCCCTGCAGTCCGGAACGGCCGGATGAGGGTCAGTCTGGCACTCGTTCCCTTCACTAATCCCAATGATTGGGCACGCAGATGTTTCAGTGGCCCGTGTCCTGCGCTCTGACCAGTTCACCCTGGGGCTACGGTCTAGTATCCACATCTCCCCTCAGTCGACCCTTCTGAACGAAACGTTGTCATTTATTTGTGCAAAGCGGATTTGGCTCGGAGAGCCAGAAAATTAAAGGATGATTTGTTCATAAGCATAAGTGGGGTGTGTGTGTGTGTAGGTGGGTGATCAGATCATTGAGATAAATGGGGAGAGCACCAGGGACATGTGCCATGCCCGTGCCATCGAGCTCATCAAGGCTGGCGGACGACGGGTACGTCTGTTGCTGAAACGCGGCACAGGACAAGTGCCCGAATACGGTGGGTCTCACTTATCATGCCAACAACACCCCTACCACTCTGATCTCAGCTTCTACATAAAGACTAAGAGCATCATGGAAGAGTATTTGATTCTCTGGTGAAGTCATAGAGTAGATCCATGTGTAAAAACTGTAATGCATGTGTTTAAATCTTCTTCAAAGGAGATGCTATATAAATTGTCTTTAAAATTATTAGCAGAATGGCTAATAATTATCCTATAATGTATGAAACAGAAAGTAAAACACATTTGTGTAATGATCTGGTAGGTTTTGGTCCTTAAAGTGAATCTATTGTCATTTCTGTGGCAGCATTCACCCTGTCCATATGACCGAGCATATCTGCAAATGTCTGTTAGGTCCGCTGTGAATGTGACATCCATGAGAATTTGATGTTCATTTGTACAGCGTTTCCTGTATGCCTCACCACCCAACCTTAGTTGAGGCAAAATAAAGATAAAAGTTGTTTTCTTAGAGATAGAGCAATATTTAAAAGCCAGTTAAAAGCTACATGTTTACATTGCCTCAGAGAACATGAAGCACGTATGTGAGAGTGTGAGAGCGCTCGCATCTCTGGCTCATAGCCAATCAGCTTCATTGCACACCTTCAGATTTGGGTCAGGAAATAAAAGCCTGCTGACCGTGTGATGTTCTGGCCAGGCCTGGGCTGCTTTAGCAGGTTCCAGGGCCAATGAGGATGCAAGAAAACTAAACACTAGAACGCTCTGCTCGTAGTATTAGCTGATCTCTCTCTCTCTCTGCCTCTGCTCTAATGCCAGTGATAGCCTAGATATTTACTCCCTATGTTGTAGGAATGGTACCTTCCAACCTCTCCATGTGCATGAAAAGCGACACTCTCGCCTCTCCCTATTTCTTCATAATGGGACACTCTAAAGACACGGTTTGTGGCACGTTTCTGCATGTTTCTGTTTCAAATCTGTTTTTCTATTCACATCTGTTTCCTGTTTCCAAATGCTTTTAATCGAGACTCTTTTCCAATGCGCTTACTGCTTACACTACTTACATATCGTCAAAGAAGAACTGTGCAATTGTAGCACTGAGTCTGAGTTATGTGTACAGCCATGACTCACCTTTGTGTTTTAGTGAAAGTGCTTATATTTCTGTATGCTATGTAGCTGTTACATTGTTCCTATAGGGATAGTTTCTCAAACAGTTAGCATTTACTCAAAAAAAAAAAAAAACCCAAGCTGCTCATTCCATTTTGCCCATAAACATTGGCGCTGTCTGGTAGCCAGATCAACTCTGTTTATTGAGCTATCTCTTTAAAGTTATACAGGCCGTTGACTGCCGTGGTCTGTTTTCTGCTAGACGGTGCCGCCCCCTGGAGTTCTGGCCCTGCAACCCTCTCTCCCTTGCCGGAAGTAGTGCCGCCCAGCTAACCTGACTTACGCTCGTCACCATCGCCCATCGTCACACCCAGCACCATACCCTGGACCCACTCTGACCCCCCCCACCCCCAAAGGTGCTCCCTGGAGGCCAGCTTAGGTTAGTGCCACCAGCTTTGTGGAGTTGCACACAGAGAAGGGGTGGCAGGTCCATCCAGAAGAGTTCTGCTTGAAAGTGGCAACTGAACCCAAAGGAAAGAAAAGGGAGTTGCATGAGAGTGCAAACAGTGTGACGTGACGTCCTGAGACGGATGATTGCAGCCTAATAGCAGTCACTGATTGCTTGATCCAGGTTTTTTTTTATGATACAAATGTGGCGGGGACACAAGGGCAGATTTAACACCAGTCCCAGTAGCCTGGCTCCCACAGATGCTCTTCAGTTTGATTCTGGATCCAGAGCAGAGACCCTGTCCTTGAAGACCAGACTGGACTGTTAAAGTCTGGTCTTCCTGCATACTGGATCCTCACTCACTTTGCTCCTCCCACTATCTGAGAGGAGAGCAGTTCCCTTCACTTGGTTTATCATGTAAGAGGTTGTTTATTTTTTTGTATTAATTTGAAATACTTCTATCATAGCTCCCGAGGTACTTGGGGAAACCAGCGGAGAAAGGAAACAATTTAAATATTTATGTGTAGCATGAAAAGGGGATTCCAAGGCCACTAAGTATCCACTATGAACTCTAATATGACATGAGTATTGTGTTCCATTTTTCTTTGTTATGTGAATCCACTACAGAGCTGGTGTGGACTAATGTGAAGGTAATCCTAACAGGAGGCAAGCTGAAGCATCACATCTCTTCTCTGTTGAGAATTCCTGGTATAGCAGAGGAAAACTGGATGTATAAAGGAGTGATAATGCTTTGCTTTTCAAGCATTACAAAGGAAGGGCAAAAGTGTGTGAAATAAAACATCATTATTATAAAAGAAACATATCAGTCAGCTATCCAACCCTGAAGACTTGTACCTCCAGCCATGTGTGTGGTATCTCCGATGCCACAGAGCATGTGGTACTACATTATATTGCTATGAAATGCAGTCCATTTATGAAGGCAGGATTTTGTAAACTCATTAATACTTTAGACCACACAATGCCTGGGGACTGCACTGAGCCAAACCTCCTCAGCGCTCTTCTTGCAGGAGTCCTCAACACCTCAGTGTGTCGTTCCAGCCTCGTTCTCCATGTACTGTTCTTCATGAACCACGTCACTGTGGGGCTGGGGCCCCGTCCCAATCCATACGAGCTGCCCTCCCTTGCCTCCCTGCTCTCCAAGCCACTAACTACGAAGAGACCTTAGTAGGTGGAAGCCAGTGCGGTTGAGCATACGTCCAGACAGCGGGAAAGCATGGAGGGATTGCTGTATTTGAACTGTGCTGAGACTATGGGAGTCTTAGTAAACAGTCTTTTCTTACCTGCAGAAGAGGGGAGGAGAAGGTGTTTGCCTCTGAGTATTGGGGCCATTGCGGAGCCTTTGTTTTGTGGATGGAGTGGGACCCAGTTGTATGGGGCAGAGTGCCTTACTGGCAGAAATTGGTGCAGTGTGAAATCCACTGTCCTGCAAAACAACTGGGAGGGTGGAGCACCCTAAATGGATTCTACTTGGGATTGAACAAGCTTAGAGTTTTGTTGTGTTCCAGCATTTCATTAAAACATACAGCTGTAGAAGTTGTTGCTAATGTTAAGTCACTTTTCTCTACAATTTTCTGAGCCTACAGTGAATCTGCTTGTGAATACTGAGTTCAACATTGTAAATCAAATACATTGCTCCAGGCAAAGGGTCACCATAATTTGTAATATCATCAAAGGTTTAACAGACTGATGGCTGTGTTAAACAATGGCCCAGGAACAGGCACCATAAGGAACAGAGAAGAGTGCCGATTTGGCCTTCTCCCTCTTTACATGCTTCTGTTCATGGTTAAATCGTTTCTATCATTCCAGATTATTTATAACCACATGTTGCAGAACCACACCTTGCACACTACGTACAACACCACTTACACATTTACCACATCTGTCAATCTGTGATGATAATCGGAGTGAAAAGAATTTTTATTCCAGACCGCTAACCTAGAATGCATAGCCAAACATGACTCCAGCTTCTGTGACACCTGACACATTGATTGTCCTAGAAAGAGATTATCCTACATGATTATGCACCAAACCAGCAGATAAAACAGAGTCAGAGACTAGTTTCCTGAAAGCATTGTAGTCTTAATCCTATCTTTAGTATTAGAGGGTGTCACTTTGTCATCTTTAGGTGAACTTTGTTTTCCAGCAGAAAAATCCATCACCAAATATTAATATATCCTCAATTAAAAATCAGTGGGGTTAAAATTGTAGTGTCCATATTAATAGGAATCCCCACCAAAAGATTAATTAATGGACCATCTATTATCTTTATAGGAGATGCTGTTCCACTGTAACTGTGGTCAAATGGGACTCCCAGCAAGTTATATGACCCAGTCACTTTCAGCCAGACTGTTCAGCAGTAGCACTTAGTTTAATATCAGCTTTCCTACTTTTAGTCTTACTGATATTTAAAACTGAGCATGACATTTTTAAATGCTGGAAGAAGAAAGTATGAAGTGTAACAGAGCTGTTGCTTGTTGATGGATCTTTCAGTGTTTGTTTCGTTTTTTTTTCTTGGGAACGAGGACCTTGTGCCATGAAACGATTCTTTAAAAGCAGCCGTCGCTCCTCTTTCTATTCACTTTGAAGGGACCTTAGTAGGTGGAGCCCAGTGTGGTTGAGAACACATTCATATTGTGGGAAAAGCACTGCTTCACCCTTATGTGCAGCAGCTGAAAGCATAGCAGACGTGTTGCTCTCCAGCAAACACTAACCATAGCCTGAAAACTGTGCCACCTGAATCACCACTTAAATACTCAGAATGTACTGAATAAGGATGCAAGACTAGAACAATATGGTAACAGTATGGTAACAATATGGTAACAGTATGGTAACCCAAACAGCTTTTACATGTGAGCTACATGCTGTCAAGTCACACATCAGTTTGAATGCACCAGATAACAATTTCTCAGAGGGAGGGTGGGGAAAAAAAGTTCAAAAAAAAAAAAGAAAAAAAAAGAAAGATAATGTAACAATAAAAATGCTCCCTGTTTATGAGGCCCTGATAGTTTTGTACCTGGAACATACCTTTGTATCAGCTGTTTCACGTGAGTGAGTGCAGCTTGTTACACTGAATTGCTGTTTACACAGGGAGCTGTCAGAAGTGAAAGGGAGGGCGTCTTATTGCACAGCCCTAAGCTTTTACTGTTGAAGCTGTTTCCTGCCTGCTGTTGGAAAACAAAAAATTAAAACAAACAAAAAACGTTTTTATATTACTAAGGAAAATATTGAATCTGTGAAAGATGGCACATTCAAGGGGCCCATTTCAGATCGATATTACTGTGTAGTGTTAGACGTGTATTTACCTTGTACAGCTGTACTCCTATAAATATGGTTTAATGTATTATTGATAGTTTCAAAGACTTAAGTGATCAAATATTTTTATGAAATGCAACAGTGCGGATATATTAAATTTTGCTAAACTCTTGTTTACCTGTATGATATTCTGAAATACTGTCAAATAAACTCTTGACATGGTGTAAAGTATTCATTTTATAGTACTCATTATACAGTACACATGTCCGTTGATCTGAGTGTGCGCGGTTGTTAACAGTACTGAAAGACAAAAAATAAAATACATGACGAGAATTGAGTTGTATTTTTGAGTTTATTTTAAGTGCAACTATACAGCCGAATTTAACGTTTATTGTAGTTGCTTCTCCAAGCCACTCGATGGCACTGAAGCATTCAAAAGGGTGGAGAGATGAACATGTCAGCACTGTATTACGCTTTGAGAGAGGAAATGTTTTTGTGATGTCTACACAATATGATTAACCTGTAGATTATTTAGTGGAAATTTAATTCAGTTGAATAGTAGTTTATTATGTCTCCAAAACGAAATCTCCCATCTTGGATGGACAAAACAGATTTTCGCCAGTCGATCACTAACACAAAGAAATCGCAAGGAAGCACGAACACAGATGCAAGAGAGAGCTATCCCAGAAGGTAGACAACTCGCTTTAAAGCAAACCGTGTCGTCGTGTTAGATGCCGAGGCTTGCTAATCTAGTTGTTTTTTTTCTAGAATCATATACTGGATGAACGAACAAGAGCTCGTCGAAACAGCCATCAGTGTTTTGAAGAACGACAACACCAAGGTATGCTCGGCGAAGACGAGAGCATTGCTTTTATTGAAACGCTTTTTCCTTCGTGCGGTTTCCGTGTACGTCGGAGTTGTACTGGGACCTCTGAACTTTTATTTTGCTTTTTCTCTTTGATAGACAGACGTAGCTTGTACAACGAAAGCCAAAGAAACAATAACTGAGACCGACGCAGAAGAGACGTCAGATTCTGCGCACGAGCGGACGTACGTTTCAGACACAGACATGGACGTCGCCGAGCAGGAGACGATTCCGTACGGCGTTTGCTCAGAGGAGAACAGCCCGAGTACACGGTTACACAGTACCGCTGATCATATTCCGCCTCATTCAGGGTCCTGTAGGACGGAACCTGGATTTGAAGTCAACTCCCAAGAGATGAACTCTGATGCCGACGCTCTGCAGCTTGTTCGAGAGATCTTTTTCAGCTGATGCAATGGTGTCGCGTCTTCTCCGCGTTAATTTAATTCCATTTGACGAACTCATGGGGTCTGTTAAACTTGGAAAACATTTTTTTTCTGTTTGAAGACCTCAGTCAAGTCTGCAAAATGTTAATTCAGGTCAGCAGTGCCTGTTTAGTACTGGGTTTTCCCTCAAGTGTTGCTACAACGTTACATTAAAGGATAAGTTATATATTTACTCGTCTGTCTTTAGTTAAGAGAGAGGATGTACTTCAGTGTACGCCAAACACCAGTGTCCATAGCAACTTGCATATGTCGGTAAGGGTTGTTACTAAACACCTTGTTCTACCTGTTCTACCACATAAATTGCAGAAGTATCTGCAGCATCTCAACACCTGTTAAACCTGACATCCTACACAAATAGGAACAATGCGGGGAAACTAGAAGGAAGCTTATACAAACACTTGCAGTGGGCCAGAGGTCCAAGTAGACAAAATCACAAGCAGTTCGTCCTATAAACGTACAAATAATGTACTTAAATAAAACTCATCCTAAACACACTGTAAGGGTATCTCCTTATTAGAGGGCTTTCTTTTCATGTCATAAGCTATGCCCCGTACTGGCTAAATCAGCCAAATTATTTTGTTTTTTAAAAAAGCAACACAATTGCAACTGCAATTATTACAAATGAGCTACATTAGACATCTGTTACCAATGATACTGACAATAGTGATGTAAATACAGTACAGTTCCATCATCTAAAATGATTCTCTGGCCCAAGGTAGCTCTGTCGTGTTTTTTTTTTTTTTGTTGTTGTTTTTTGCAGCTCGGTCTCTTGTAGGAGCTTTTGTCACTCACTAAGATGAGTACATTAAGTCACATCATGGATATCAGGCTGAAGAAAGTATCTGGCTGATAAACCCAGGAGTCCGACTACAGTTCCACACCAATCATAATCCTGCTGTGATTCATTGTGTCTAATAGGTCTTCCTAATTTTTTTTAATTAGTCCAGTTATTTACAGAGTATTAAAAGGTCTTAATTGACTGCCATAATCATGCAGGACTTGCAGCTTTTGGAACACTACAGCAGGAGAAGTGAACCATGCTGTGTTGGTAGAAATTTTAAGACAAATCTCTTTAAAACAAAACACATTATGGCATTTAATCCCTCAGATCACAGTCTGAACACAAAGAGCTGCCTCTCAAACACAAACTATAACTACATTCTATAAACAAAACCATGAATCTCCACTTCAACAGTGTGGAAATAGAGTAGAAAACAAACTTACTACACAATGACATCTCATGGAAAAATGTCTCGTTTAGGTGCACAGATATTACAAAACATCTTGCTTCGCGCCAAAAGCAATCAATACTTTACGTTCTGAGTTACAGTTATGAGTTGTTTACATTCTGAGTTACAGTTATGAGTTGTTTACATTCTGAGTTACAGTTATGTGCTTAGCAGAGACAGCCCTTCTGAATACCATGCTGGCAACGAAGCGGGTGAGGCAGCGCCTTGGTTTCGCTGCTGGATGACTGTCCTGTGGCACTCCGGCGTCTTGCCTGGCAGTGCCAGTCTCAGGGACGGAGGAGACGAGGGCTGCTAGTGCTCGCCATTCTCGGACAGCAGACACGTTTGGTCCTTCCCATGTCCATCAACAAGACTCACCTACCATAACAGAGAGAATTCCAGTTACACGTCTTCTTCGGAGTTTAAAATGTTTGACCCTGTGAACTCCGTCACACACATCTCTCCCAAAGCTTTATATCTCATCACTGAGATAAAAGATCTGCTCTACCTCACATTACACAAACTAACAAACAAAACAAAACAACAAAAAAACCACCACAACTTCTCTTACCATTTTGGGCTTGTAGAGTCCTAGCTTGAGACGGCAGCAGACGACGTCTACACAAAAGCCGACCAGACTATGCAGCATACCTGGGAGCGAATGGCAGACTCTTCTCACTCCGAAGCACCTCAGGTCACATTTCTACCCACCCCTCATGCAATCATGTACGCCTTAGGAACCGACGCGGCCCTCTAATCGCACCTGTGGTAGAGAAGATGCCTCCAACGATGCCGCAGAGTCGCACGAGGAACTGCCAGAACGGCATGTGCTGCTCGGTCACGCGCACCATCAGCGAGCTGAGATCGTACTTCATGAAGATGCCCGAGACTCCGTGGCTGCCTGCCGCGTGGTTGATCACCCGCTCCTGCGGATACAGCGCCTCTGGATGACGTTTCAGCCCCGTGCTCACAGCTAGCCCTCTGTCTCCATCTTGATTTTACAGCCCCCTGCCAGAGCTGCCCACACAGCAGCCTGTCTATCCACAGCACTGAGAGCCAGGGGCAATGGATTTACTGGAAACCCAACCATCACTACACCCAAAAACCTGGCCTCTCTGTTACGTCCTCAAGAGATCTTAAAATGTATTATTATTTCCATTACAAATTGTATAAGTACTTTTGTTTTAAACGTTGATCCTCATGTAAAATTCATGCCATTAACCTACCCGCTCTGTGACAGAGTACTGATGCGTGTCCGCTGTCACCTTGTAAGTATCCAGTTTGGTGGGGACAATGGTGATGAAATACTGAAACATCTGGTTATCTGAGAGCAAGGAAACCAGTGGTCAGACCAACACCTTTATTTATATAGTGCCTTTCCCAAGCAAACTCACATACATGGGGAACAGTGGCAGCATAAAGAAAGCAAGAAGTCCTTAGCAGATTGAAATGTAGGAAGAGACCCGGCGTCCCAAACAGACTTGGGAAGAGTATTCCACGAGGGATGGGACATACAGATGAAGCAGCTCAACCAAGGTACTGAGGAGCCAGGCTGTACAAAGCTTTACAGGTAATAAGAACCTTGTATTACATATGGAGAGCAATGGGTAACCAGTGTAGACGCTGAAGGCCGGGGGGGGGGGGGGGGTGGTCAGTTTTGTTAGAGTGGGTGTGGGTCATACTGTAATATACTGAGGGTCAGAAAATGCAGAACAAATAGTAGTATAGTCTATCTGTGAGGTCACTAATGCATGTACAAGAGGTTCTGCTAGATTAATAGATGGTCAGAGATAATTTTATGGAGACAGAAGATTACTCCATTTATAATTTATATGAATGTCAACAGAGAGTGTGGGGTCAAAAAGAAGTCTGATTTCTGAGCTTTTATTAAGGTTCCATCAATATTGATGCCATTGCCAGAAGAGAAAGATGGGGGCTGATCTGGAGCAACTCAAGTTTTGCTAGCACTGCCACCAAGGTCAGAAGTCCTGTTAAAAAAAAAGGTACTACTTAACGTTGTGAATACAATTACATGGGGCCGATGGCAGTGTAGTCTGAGCAGGGCTGAGATAAGAGGAAAACCAGGACAGAGCTGTTCCAGCATCACCAATGCTGCGCATGCAAGAGTAATAACCCATGAGGTGACATCAGAAACAGAGCCAAGATCAAGAATCACTCATATGCTAATAGCATAAGAATCACCTGCACACACTGGGCATAACATAATTGATAAAATAGACATACCAACTAATAGAAGACTTAAAGCAAAAGCCATTTTGTAGAAAGGAGTAAAAATAATCCACAACAGTTTGGAGGGCGGTGATGGCGAGACCATATTTAAAATATTCATTATTTTAAGGTAAGTATAATAAGTATGGTGTCCATACTATGGAAAAGGCTTGCTTGTAAATGATCGGCTTGCTGGCAGCACAGCAGTTGTGAAACAACGATCCTTTCTAATAGCCTGTCTGTAAATGGAAGGTTTGAAACCGGCCTTCAATTATTTAAAATGAACAGAGTCCACACCTGGATTTTTCACCACAGAGTAATGGCATCAGTTAAAAAAGAAAAATGGTGCGAGGATGACCTGGAACGGGGTTACGTTTACGGAACTGTTAAGGGACCGCATGCTGGCATTAATAAGATAAATAGTCATGCCTGTGTACCAGTGTGATATGCTGACGTGTCATACTGCTCTAGTTATTATTAAAACCTGTTTGACAGCCCACATATTTGTATGATACTTACGGTCAGTGCACACTTTTTCAGTGCCATCCAGTGGGTTCAGAATGCCTGGTATTTCCTCCCCAAATGATAGGTGGTCTATTCGATGAGAGAAGTTGTATGCTGTGGAGAAACGTAACCTGTAAATCATAAACCTTAGAAACAAATATATAAACCATACTGCACCATTGTTTACACGCTTGAAAGATGTAGCTTATTCCTGTACGCACTGGAAAGCTCCAACCTCACATGGTAGAATTTTGTTTGTCAAATGTAATGGAAATGAATAAATATTGATATTTTAATATTTTTTGATATATATATATTTTTTATAAATATTCGTTTTGTGGCTTGCTCTCATTCATCTAACAAACCCTAACCCTAGGCTCAGCAGCTAAATTAAAACAGAGATAAAACCAGCAGCACGGCGTCAGTGCTTGAGCACTTCTTTGCCTGTATTCCCTGCGACAAACACAGCCTCAGTGCTAAATCACTCGTTTGGAGGAGCAAACTTACTTTCGTGGCTAACTAGCGCAGCGAGGTGAGCGTGGCCTCTTGGGTGTGGAATGGCCCTGCAATAAAGAATGGACATAGTACAGTTCATGCTGTGTAAAGTACTATATAGGGCTATTATTTTAGTAATGGATTATTCTACCAATTACTCCATTTATTAATTGAGAAATCAGATAAGAAATACTTTTGCTCTGTTAGAGAGCAATAGCAGAGAAAACTCTGGTCTCTTAATAAGACTTTCATTTTTTTTAATCAAATAAATGTGAGAATTGTGAATATGAAAAAAATAGTTAAATCACAGAAAATATTGACACCATAACCATAACAGTCAGCAGGCATCGACATTTGTGTGAAAGGAGAAACATTTTTTTTTTAAAACAGTAGCTAGAGTTCTCAGATCGCAGGCAATTTATTACTTCCCCAGTGTACACAACGTGATCCTGTATTTGATCACACATTCAAGGCATTCATTCGATTGTAATGTAACAATTATTAACGTGACAAGAAATCACTTGGGCATAGTTCAACAATCTCAGGTAGGTAGCGAACTAGCTACTCTACTAACCAACTTTCCATAGCAGTGGCATGAACTGCGTGACCTGCGATGCTGTTTGAACCTCTCGTATTTCTGGAGTGCAACCTACACATGATGGTATGGATTGCTCAGGCTCTGGCTAGGCTCAATGGTCGCTTTTTAAGTGAACATAATCGTCTGGTGTCTTCACTAGAACCGCCTCGACCTTGTTGCCATGAAGATGAAGATACAGGATTCTGGGAGTTTAAAGACAGCCTCTCTGTTTCGTTTACTAATTATTCAACAAAATATGCAAAAATATGTGTAAAGTAAAAAAAAACAAAACAACAACTTGATTTTTAGTAATCAAATATTCAAATTTCTCAATTAATTATAATAAAGCAGGCCATCTTCTACATAACTTCTACATGGCAGTATGGAGCATCGTTTCAGGAATTTGTTTAGCACCACAACTTTTTATTTCTGCCTCCAAAAACTATTCGCATAAATTAAAAGTGTGGCTAAAGCACATGACGGAGACTTAGCAAAGGTGGTGGGTCGTGCACCATTTATTTTAATGATTAAAATAAATCATTAACAATGATAGCAAGAAAATACCATATAAAAAGCGGGAGGACTTTAAGGATGCATTTCTGAGAGGGAAACGTTGCATACTTGCCGACGGTGATGTGGAAATTTCCAGCCACTTTATTGACATAGAGGTGTCCGTGTATCCTGCACGCGTTGAACGGCTGTTCTTGGCCTTCCTCTCTGAGGAGAGGAAAAACTGTAAATCCACTAAAAGAAAACGCCACCCAACTACAAAGTAAAGGCTTCTGAAATGGGTTCAACTTTTACCAAAATTATTATTTGTTTAATTGGTCCAAATGAACTAAGAGTGACATAAATTAAATCGACAGAATCCTGGACTGCTGACCTTGGTGGCAGGGCAGTAGGGGCTCCTCTCATTACGTTCTTGAAGAGGACATCCTGGAGTGAGTGCTCCTCCCGAAGCTGGTTCTGGATCAGCAGAAGTGTCCTGGCGAAAGACCCAAAGGGGTTGAAAGACTTAGTCACTGGTAGACTAAATGAAAGAGCTTTGGTGCTGAAGAGCAGCAGTGAATTGAGGCTGTCTTTACACATGATGGACATACTTCTATAGTGCTTTGGGGGAAACATGCTGGAGTCAACAGAAACAACCACAGAACTGAAATATGAAGATTGCTAATATATATCCATACACCATACAGGTGGACAAATAAAGATCCATTATCACAGCGAGACAGTGTGATTGGTTTACCCATGCCATAGTCTCTGTTGAGGAGATAGCTCAAACACAACCTATAAGAAAGCCACAAAAACTATTAGCAATACTGATAAGGGAACAACATGTACAATAGCAAAATTTATTAGCATCTTCAGTAATGCCTTCTTACTGGTTCATATTGTAGGCCATCTGAAGCTACCATTGTCTCAGCCAAGTCCAACACATCAGCACCTACAACTGGATGATGGTTCACAACAATTTCACAAGACAACTTGACAACTGAGACGGTTTATCAGAAAAAAACAAGGTAATTAAATGGGTGATGATTTAAGCTTGGAGGATAATGGTGACATTCAGCCCTAGTCTTAAATTGTTAAAGCTTTACTTTACAAAGCTTTTAATTTTTTTGAGTGACAAGTCGTATTGTCTTGATGTCAATCTTAAATGAAAAGTCAATCCTAAATGAAATATGTAAAGGAAATACTAAATTTAAAATAACTTACACTGGCATCTCATGGCGACTGTAATATCTATATTAATTCTTAATTTACTGCAAAGAAAAAAACACAAATGTCAAACTTCAGAATTTTTTTTTACCTTTTACGTCCAATGTTTTGTAATCGGACTGAATTAGAACGATATATATATAAAAGAATAACTTACCTAGAAAAATCCTTATCCACTTCATATTCGTACTTCACCCATGTGTCCCGATACACAAAAAATTCAAAGAAGGCCAAGATCGCCATAGCCGTAAAGGCGACCAATGACACTGTTAACAGAGAAGAAACAAACTGCCGTCACTTTAATCTAAAATAACATCTGTGACGAAACCTGGATATTCAATAACTGGAAGGGAAATTAGAACATCTTGGGGCAAATGAGAAGATGCTCACCGGTTCCCCCACTGGCAGATGTCTCCACATAACTCTCAGGAACCTTCGGGAAGGCATCCATTTCCTTCACAAAATTGAGAGCTTTCTTTCGAGAAAGTCTCCGCATCTTCGGAGCGATCGACTACCACTTCCCTCATGAACCTGTAATGAATCGAAATCACAATCCAACGAATAAACTTAGCCGTCAACTGTTTACTACATGTAAACAAGCTGATTAACTGGCATTATTACGTCCACTACGTACGCTAGGTCGTTAATGAGCTAGCTGGCTCATACTAACTACACAGAATAAAAACGTTTGAATGAGAACGCCAAATTGTCAGAATAACAACGAGAGCAGGAAATGCGTCCGTTGCTACCACTAATATATCCAAGCTGTCTGTTACACAAGATGCTAGCATTATCAATTGTCAGTAGCTAGCTAGCTAGCTATCACTAACAACTGCAATTTCGCACACTCTAGCTAGCTAGCTATGGTACAACTAGCTAGACAGTTACCTACCTTTAAATACTCTATTTTATATACTCATAATTGATTTACTAGTTTAAACCCCAATATAACATATCTTAAACCAGGTTAGTAATCATTAAACGGTGTAAAATAAAGATGTTTTAATCGGATGAAAACGCTGTCTGATTTTGAATTGTGACGAATCCTTACTGGTGCATTATGGATGTTGTAGTACATTTATTTCGATTGTTACACCAATATGAACATACCGCCACACAGCGGACTATGTATTTATCCTCCCGAGACCCAGGTTTTTTTTTTTTATATCTGTTGGAGACAGATATAATGGAGACATGAATTACCAAGTCTTACGAGGACTGTATATATTTATGACTATATATATTCTGAAATAGCGCCATATTTTCTAGAACATTACATTAGTACATTCGCGCCTGTGCCAGAATTAATAAACTATTTGCCAGTGTATTAAAGGCAATGCGAAAGAAGAGGTGAGGCGGCATATGGAACTGAATGGTAAAAATATCCACGATATTATCGCGTTATTAATTCATTACTAGGCGAGAAAATGTCAGTGATGTCATTAATCTCATTAAATCCTGTCATCCTTTGTGTTATTACTGGTGCCGACATTCAAATACATGATACGATAATCACACAAAAATAAAATACATTTCAAGGAGCAACAAAACTGACCCAAAGACAGCAATATAGTTATAAAGAATACGCAACACAATTTTAACATCAGTTTGGCTTTGTCTAGGAAAGCATATTATGAAGTAGGGCTGATTTTTGTATGTAAAAAAACCGAACTTGTCTTGGCATCATAAAACCATATATAAGTATAGAGTGATTTGCTATTCACACTTTAAACTTTCTCAAAAGCATTTGTGAGTGTCATGCTAGGATGACTTTGTCATAGTTAGTTTTATTACCCCCAAATACATCATAGTAACAGAATCCAGTGGTTCTGTGATTAAATTCTTGATAGCAATCACTTTTCTCTATCACAGTTAGTAGTAAAAGCTAAGCAAACAGTCAACAAAAATAAAATCTTTGTTAATTTTTAATAGCTGACATCTTAAGAATTTAAAATACACAGTATGTCCAATATCTTTTGAAATGCAATAATTAAAATGTGAGCTAGAGGTTAAAATAATCTATTTTAAGCATCAAGGACCAAGTCACTACTTTAATTTGTGGGTAAAATACCCAAGAATTTCTCATTCTGGAATGTTAAAACACATAAATATAACTGCATTGCCTACTGGTGAAAAATATGAAAAATAAAAGTTTAGGAAGATGACTCATTTACTTCAAATCCTTAATTCTTTAAATAACTGAGACATCTGGCAAATTGTGTAGCATATCCAACTCTTACAGCCCATTTCTCTCTATCTGCCTGTTAACTGTGAGGCACTAAACCAAAATGCCAATTCTTCACAGGAACTCAAAAAAGATTCTAGATCTCAGCTGAATCTGGACCCTCGTCCAGCAGTACTGCCCTTTCAGGACTGTTTGAGGTAGGCGTGTCAGGATTCTCCTGGGAGAGCTCTTCAGAGTACCGGCTAATGGTTGGTGATATTACATCAGGGCTTGTGTCACATGACTCGGTGCTCTGCTCAGATGTAGCTGTTGTCGGAGTTGTGGTAGCCATGCTGGGGGGTATAGGATCAAATTCATCATCGTCATCCTCCAAACTGGGACACTCATGAATGTCTGTTGGTAAATAATAAGCACAACGAGAGATTGAGCAAAAACAAGTAATGCTATAGCATAATGAACATGGCTAACATTATATATGAATACAGTACAATGCAAATTAGAATAGTTAAAACACAACTCACTGCTAAAAGCAGCAGGATACTGCTTAGCAATTTTTCCTTTCAGTGTCCTGGACAAAACCACAAGAAGCAATATTTAATTTTTAGATTGACAAAAGATTATCCAACATCTCTACTTATTTCAAGCAAAAGAACATCACCTTATTCGCCGGAAAATGCTGTCCAAATCCTTCTTCATTTCAATTAAAGTGCGTGTATGGAGCAGAAAGTGATCATTCATTTGTTGCAGTCGCACACTGGACAGGCCATTAAAGTTAATAAGCATTTCGTTGGTCTTCTCAAATCGATCCAGCCTTATGAAGGAGTTACAAACGCAATTGTAATTAAACAGTAGGAGATCTATAATTTGTGCTTTCTGAAAAACAGATGAAAATTGTTTATAGTGTGACTGGTTTTATTAGAAAGGATCAAGAACTTACATGTGTCTCTGGGCTTGAATGATTGCGTTTACATCTTCAGAGTTCACCATGCTCAGCATTCTGTTACAGAAAATTCCAGAGGCTGTTTGATCCATATTGTACCTGTAAATGTAAGGATGTATTAGCCAACACGTCTGTGCCCAAACACGTAACGTTATGTCCAATAAAATAGACTAGCATAAACATTTATCAGACAAGAAACAGGAACGCCAATAACTACGCTGGCCAACTGACCACATAAGGTCACGATAGGTCCAATATCTATCTTAGCTAGCTCTTAACGAGATAGTTTGAACTGTAACTACCTAACTAGCTCAATTTGACAGACGACTTTTCACAAAGGTAGCTGGCTAGCTAATCTTGCTATCTATATAGCAAAAAAGCCTACCATTACCTGGCTGGCTTCTTAGCTAATCCCTAGCTCGACGTTGAATTATAAAAGCTTAAATAATAGAAATCTTTATGATAAATGGGACTTGCAAAAGTTGGCTTTATAAAAAACGTTTAGTTAGCGAACTAGCTAGCTACATTTCTAAGCTAGCTACTTGACCAGGGTGTTGAAAGCAGACATGTTTGTTATTGTGTCAAATTGTCATGTGACGAAAATGGAAAACGTCATTGCTGGATGCTTATTAGGCCCGTATAAAATAATTATCAGAAAGTATACAGTAAATGTCTATTTTTCCTTATGAACATTTTCGTGTTTTCAGTGGAAAATTACAACATCTGTGTGATTATATTTTTCCCCTTTGGGGCGCACCTCTCTCTTGTTCTCATCAACTGCAGGTGGCAGTAGTTAGTGCACTTATCGGAGGATTTAGCTAAACATCGAGAAAGAAGTTCATCAAGTGGAGAAGTCGTGCAACGCGAATTCAGCACAATATTAGCTAGGTAGTCTTACGAATCTATTTAGAAGAGTATCACTTGTTTACTACAGGTAGGTGTCTGAATTTACAAATCCATAAAAACCGGCAAAAATGAGAAGACTCGCTAGATTATTAGTTTACTAATAGTTAGCTAGTTAGCTACCAAGCTAGCTATCTTCACTAGCATTAGCTAGCAAGATAGGTAGCTAGCTAGCTGCTTTCTAATTTGCCTCGTTATTTGCTCTAAGAAGTTGGCTCGCAATTAGCTGCATTTATTGCGAAATAGCTACAAAGTGCGTTAGTTGGATTATCCTTATACCGTTATTTAACTAGTTTATACATGTTGATATGTCCGATGAAGTTTATCCTTCTATTTGCCAAAATGCATCGTAAACCTCAATCAGTGTCAGGTTGAGCTAACATTTGCTAGCCGATGGATTTAGCTTGTCAGTCAGGCCTCTTAATTTAAGTTGGTGTGGTAAACAGCTGGGCGTCATGAATCCTTGTAAATAAAATTAAGTAGCAATTAAAATATTTTGACACCTATTCTACCTGTTAGTAATGACGAAATAAACTTATTTAGTTATTAACATCCAGCAAAAATAAGCACGAGAAATATTTTGATATTTGAGTTTTCTATCTGATATTAAGAAAAACCATGATTATTCACGTCTCTTGTCTATGGCAAGAGTGCACAGCAGTAAGGGAATTTGTTAGTAAACTCCTCCATTTTCAGATGATGTCTTCATCTGTCTCGAAAAGTGACAGAAGTGGGAGTGACAGAAGCCTGGTCTTGTCTGCATTAACCATTAGATTGTTTGTTTGTTTTTTCTTGTAACGGTAATTATTTGACAGAATGGCAGCAGACTGGGTGGGCAGTCTTGTTTCAATTAACTGCGGGACAACTTTAGGAGTGTACCAAGGAGAGGTGTCCTCGGTTGATCAGTCCAGCCAGACTATCTCCCTCAGGCAACCATTTCACAATGGTGTCAAGTGTCCAGTGCCTGAGGTCACTTTTAGGTGCGTACTTACTCTCATTTTCAAGCCATTATTTGTAGCTTTGATTTAATGACATGGTAAATAGTTAGGTTTTTATCTTTTTTTCAGCACATTGTAATTAAAACAGTGAAATGAAAAATTGTAGTTGGATACAAGTTTGAGTACTAAGGTCCTGACATAATAGATTCTTGTTTGAAATCTGTTCACAGTGCTATGGACATCAAAGAGCTCAAAATACTGGAAATTCGTAGCATCTCTAATGGAGTGATGAAGAGGAGTGCTCCCGACCTGAACTCCTCCTCAACTGGCTACAGCGGACGTAAGGACAAAGGCGGGGTCTGTGGGGGCGTACAGCTCAACAGTGCTCCTGTGACCGTTCCCGGGAAAACAGAGTCCAGACCTCAGGATGGGGGCATGTCCCCTTCACAGAACTATTCCAAAAGCTACGGAGAGCGCCATGCTGACGTTGCTGTCCAGAGTAAAGGCTTCCGCAGGCGACACAACTCCTGTGAGTAGGAGCACTGACAGCATGCCAGGAAGACTTATGGGCAGAGACTTTAATTTGAATTAAAATTGCCAAACTTTTTGAAGCGTGTGACTTTCACAGGATTCTCACTGAAGTATGTCTGTTTCTTTTAGGGTCTTCTAGTAGTAGGGGTGCAAATCAGGTCACTCCGAAGAAGAATGGGTCAAAGAATGGTCAGATGAAGAATAAAGATGATGAGTGTTTTGGAGACGGCATGGACGATGTTCTAGATGAGGACTTTGACTTTGAGGGGAACTTGGCTCTGTTCGATAAAGCAGCCGTCTTCTCGCAGATCGACTCCTCAGATCGGCGAGGCAACGGTGCACGTTCCAGGGGTACTCCAGCAGAGCAGACCCAGTCGCGTTATCGTCATGACGAGAATATTCTAGAAGCAAAGCCTGTTGTATACCGACAGATTACTGTGCCTCAGCCTGGGGCAAAAGAGTATAGCACTGGTAAGAATCAAAAATGGTTTCTTTTCGCTTCAGGTACAAAATTAATACAAAGCCGTAGCTGTACTAGGGAAAGTATAATGAGAATTATTAACCTGTTCCAAGGTTTATAGTTTATGTATCTTTAGACTAGTGAAGTGATGCCAGAGTCATTGAATGGCCTCTGTTTGTTTTCACAGACTCGGGGCTGGTGGTCCCCAGTATCTCATATGAATTGCACAAGCGCCTTCTGACCGTGGCCGAGAGTTACGGGCTCTGTCTGGAGCGCAGGCTGGAGATGACTGGTGTGTGTGCTAGTCAGATGGCTCTCACACTGCTCGGAGGACCAAACAGGTGAGTGCATGCAACAACTTAAAAAAAAAAAAAAAAACGATATACAAAAAATGTCGAGGCTTTTGTTTTTGTTCATTTTTCCGTAAGACAACATATGCACCGTGTGTGTGTGTGTGTGTGTGTGTCTCCATCTCTCTTCCTTTTTCCAGGCTCACCCCTAAGAACGTGCACCAGCGGCCGACCGTGGCGCTGCTGTGTGGGCCCCACGTTCAGGGAGCTCAGGGAATCAGCTGTGGTCGTCACCTTGCCAACCACGAGGTAGAGGTCATCCTCTTCCTCCCCAACTTCGTCAAGATGCTGGAAGCTATAACGAGTGAACTGACGCTCTTCAGCAAGACGGGCGGCAAGCAAGTTTCCAGCGTTAAAGGTGTTTTATGAGGCAGATTTGTCATTTTTGACTGTATAGTATCGCAATCGCATTGATTTTCTTAGCATGGCTACTAACGCTATCTTTTGCATGTCTCCTCTCAGACTTGCCGGATACCCCAGTGGATCTGGTCATAAACTGCCTCGACTCGCACGAGAACACTTTTCTGCGGGACCAACCGTGGTACCGGGCTGCTGCTGACTGGGCCAACCAGAACCGGGCCCCCGTGCTGAGCATAGATCCCCCAGTGAACGGCCAGGAGCAGGCTGTGGAGGCCAAGTGGTCCCTGTCCCTGGGCCTCCCGCTTGCCCTGCCTGAGAGGGCAGGCCGCGTCTACCTGTGCGACATCGGCCTGCCCCGTCACGTGTTTCAGGAAGTGGGTGTCAGGTACCACTCCCCGTTTGGCTGCAAGTTTGTGATCCCGCTGCACTCGGCGTGAGCGATCCACGACCCCTTCGCCCCCGTCTGTCAGGGTACGACAGTCAGTGAGCCAGAACTTGCCTTAAATTCCAGAGAGTTCGGAGGTCAGGTTGAGCACTGCAACTAATGCACTCCTTTGTGGTGGTACCAATGCCAGCATCTTATTTCTGTTAATTTCTTTGAAGCTCTGTAAGAATACACAAACGTGGCATTTTTATTTTTTTCGAGGAAGGAAACGGAGGAAAGCGGCATGGCCCGCAGCTGTACCCTGCCACCAGCCTCCTCTGTGTTTACTGACGAACCAGCACTGACACTTCCTGCTTCTCAGTTCCTACGGAAGAGTTTTGGGTGATTCTTCATCGTTTTTCCAGACTAAAGATGTGGTCGCATCCAGTTTGTTTGCACAGAGCCACAGTATTTCAACCTTTTCAGAGCTGTGTGAAAAATCACATTGAAAGTAACCTAAAGCAACACTGCTTGGAATTCCTCTTGTATGTTATTAGATCAGTCTAACTTTCTTTTATATCCTTTGTTTATTTTTGTCATCTTTTATAGTCCTGTGAACTAATTTAGATTAGTTCTTTATGTGAAAGGGTGAATGTAGCATGTGGAGATTTATTTTGTCATTGTTTTTCGTTTTTTTTCCAAGTTGGTGCCAAACGTGACAGAAATCGGCATTCAGTTACTAAAATGGAGCTTGCGTGCGTGCGTCAGCTGAAGCCTTGTTTGACTTCTTTAGCCAAGGCACCATGGGTTCCAGAGAGGAGTTTCTTTAGCC
>JAOYMR010000009.1:6790445-6818792 GCA_025802075.1 Tenebrosternarchus preto | reverse complement strand
AGGCACCATGGGTTCCAGAGAGGAGTTTCTTTAGCCCAGGCACCATGGGTTCCAGAGAGGAGTTTCTTTAGCCCAGGCACCATGGGTTCCAGAGAGGAGTTTCTTTTGCTTTAATGCCAGTAGAGCTTTTGCAACACCGCACTGCTTCGTTTAATTTGTTTCTAATGACTGAATGGATCATTCATATGCATGAGTTCCTTTTCAGCACAGTTGACTTGCATATATTATTTAAAGAATTTATTGAATTGTGGACTCCAGAATTGTGGAGTAGTTTGTGTATGTCTTCCTGTGTCTGATATGGTGAGGTACTGTGAGGCATTAGGTCACTTTGTGTTAACAGGTAGGCCTATGTACACAAACCCAGGATGGAACTGTACATGCTTCTACAGGGGTGTTTCTAATTCCACTGGTATTCAGATAATGAGCTGTCATACTATCCAAACTGTTTCTAATGGAAAAGTTAACATTTGTAGTTTGAACTTATTTCTCTCATATAAAATTATTTCCATTCTAAAAGTTGATGAAAATAATTGGGGAAAACTTGATCCAAAATAATCATCTTAACGGGGAAAATAATTATCCACAGTTCAAATCATTTTGCAGGTATATGCATTTTAATTCTAAACAAAACAAAAAAAACCTCATGCTTTGACTATTTTAAAGGAACCATGAGTTTCTGTCATTGCGTTTGTTTTCATTGGTGTTCGTTTTGGTAGCTCCTCCCCCTGCTTCCTGCCATCTGTGTGACTGTGTTCATTTTGTCAGCCCCTCCCCCTGCTTCCTACCGTCTGTATGACTGTGTTCGTCTGTGTGACTGTATTTGTTTTGCCAGCCCCTCCCCCTTGCTTCCTACCCTCAGTGTGACTGTATCTGAAGATTGCACTTGGACTTATTGATGTGTCATGTAGTACCAGGTCCACTAAAGAATTTGTAGGTTTCACCAAATTCTAAATTAAATGTGCACAGACTTGGTTTTTTGTCCTCCCCCACCTCACAGAACACACTGTAGGAAAAAGAGCTTCCGTGGCCACATGGTGAAGAAACACAATTGGACCATTTTTGTTTGTTTGTTTGTTTTTCTTACACTCCAATGTAATTTCTGTGAAACTGGAAAAAAAATGTTTTGTACATGTTTGTAAACATTCTTACAAATGGCAAGAGAAAGGCACATTAAGTGGATTTCTGCATATTGCTTCTTTAAGGAAGAGGAATTTCAGTACCCCCCCCCTCCCATTTTCAGTTTTTTCTTGTCTTGTACTGAATTCTTCCTGATGCAGCTGACATTGCATTAATTAGTGGAACAAAATGTAAATAACTTTGGATACGTATGTTCTTTTGAGGTCAGACTTTTTTTTTTTTATGGAATCTAAACTGAAAGCCAGTTTGAATGTCCTGTCTTCACATCAGTAGTTGAGCGCAAGAATGAGTGCGAGTTAAATACGATGCTGTCATAGGCAGTTGGAAAAAGTGCCAAATGCACTTCTCGGTCTTGTGTAGTTAGTGCTAAATCTGAACATTACAATAAGCCCAGCTGTGATGACTGCAGTGGTAAAATGATGTGTAAGCTATTTGCTTTTGCTGAAGGGTAATACATCAACCGCTAATCTTGGCCTAGATCAGGTGGAGACAAGTCATAACTTTGAAGATTACAAATATTCTTGGAATTAAGTTTGTCGGCTATTAATAAGATCTCGGCCTTCTAATTCAGAGTGGCGTAGCCAAGAAGTGTTTTGAGATGTTGTATGTTATACCATGGCTGTTCGATATTAAGTGTAGATTGAACCTATGCACTAACGAGGCACAATGTAATGACGATACGCGTTTGATGATGTGTATCTGAAGTCAGTTGGCTGTAGAGTAACTGGTCCGGTTCAGAACTTGGAATTTTTCTTTCTTTAAATTAATAGACTTTCATTTAATGCATTTTTAGGTTTAGGTTGCCTGGGTTAATGTTGCTGCTTATATTAAGTATTATAAATTTTCACATTTGCAGCTGTGCCCATATCATGTTGTGTTTTATATGGATAAACATTTGAACATTCCTAAAGAATAGCTGTAGTTATTTGTTGGTTATTATCCAGTCAAAAACTTCAAGATCTGTAGTTTATGAACCCTAACAGGGAACCTAAAGCTGGGATAGTTATTCCAGGGAATTCAGAGATTATAGTAGAGATCTTTAAAGAAAATGTGCAACAACCACACACACACACACAAAAAGCACTCATATGTCAACTGAACGTGAATTAAAAAATTTGCTTTTCAGAGAGAAATGTTACTGTTACTTCTGTAACCTGAAGAAGAGCCATTACTTCTGTAACCTGAACAAGAGCCAACTCTAAGCTGCTCAACCTGTCTGCCATTTGGCTTTGGAGGACCATTTTAATGTATATTTCTGTTTCCCCCCTCTCCTATCCACTTTTTTTTTGTTTTTCATAGTGGTCATGTACTGTTATCTGAATGTATGTCAGGCTATTTTCAAGATTTCTTATAAAGCTTGTTTGTTTATATTACAACACACACAATATAAATAATTATTCATCCAGAAAACCAGCAGGTGTCAGTCCTGGCCAGCACAAGCCAGTGTTTTGTAATGGGACCCTGTGTTGTTTGCAGTAATATTCACTGTTGAAATTTAGGGCTACTTTAAGCAAAACAAACATGCTTCAGTTCTGGTGTAAATCCTTTTCTTTGCTAATTCTCTAACAAAAGCATGAAACAAAATCACAATATTTATCTAATGATCCATTGTTTGGAACAACTCTTTATAAAGTAGGCTAGATGTGACTTAGCACGGGACCGGTATGTGACTTACTGTAGTTTGTGAAAGAAGTTTATTTCCAATCAAGTGATCTTGTAAATCATCACAGTTGGAAAGTGATTTGGCTGTCAATACGCCAGTGTTGACAATGGCCTTAAAACTATTTCTGTAAGTAGATTGTTAAAAGCGAGATGAACGAATAAAGAGAACGATTGACCGTGACTACAATTTTTCTTTTCAGATCTTGCCTTCCTTTCATGTTATCTACCTAATTGGGCGCCTTTTGCAGTCCTTTTTAAATCTTTTTTATTTTGGCTCATAAACACATCCTTTTATTTTTGTAATTTTGTAAAATAGTAGTTTTTACCAGTCTACAATATTCATTGTATGAAATCATAAATTAATCCACAATCTGCTGCACTTTTCAGTCTGAGCAGAGGCTGTCGCCCCAGTAACATTTCATTTTAGGACACGAGACGCGTCTCCAGTAAACGCGCATGCGTTCTGGCATGGCATGGCTACGTTTCCTGTTCAAGGGCCTGTGTGTGATTGGGCTAGCGACAGCTGGAAAAGGGCAGCCCTTTGGTCCGCTGCGCTTTTGGTCCGTGATCATAAACTGAATGCGAACATCAATAGCCAGGTCGCGTTCAGTGTTCTTGTTAAGTTGTTGTGATACAGAGTTTTAGATAACTAAAATTCGTCTTGGCAAGGCGGTTTGGCTTTCACAACAAAAGCGCATGCAGCATATATGAACGGTTTACGCCTTCCTCTATTGTCTCAATTGATGTCGCTAGACTGCTCTGAAACAAGCGCTTGTTTTCTCTCCACCGGAAGATCTGACGATCGTTGCATATTGTCGGTCCTGTAATCGTGAGTGTGCCTGTAGCCGCTACTGCTGGTTTTCTTTAATACCGTCTTGACTCGGATCCATACGCGAACGAATTACGTGGAGAAATCTTGAGAAGATCCCTTATTTGATTTTCACCAGTCTTCATTTGGAAACCAACGGTTGCGCACTACTCAGCACAAGCGGATACAGGTACTCCCTTTCAGTTGATATGTTTACCCTCCTCTCCACTGGCGCTTTCAATAAGTTACATTGTTTTGTCTCTTAATTTTTACCTCCATTTAATAATTAAAATTACTAAGCCAGTACAGTCGCGAACTGTACGAAAGCTTTATCTAATTACTCATGCACACGGACCAGAAGAGGTAGTATCGTTATGTAATGTCTTTCTGACTGCCTCTGCGTTCGCGTGCTCCGTTTTGACGGACTGCTCTCTCCATTCCCTGCATCAATAGCAAAGGGCTTAGAATGAAGACATTGTAGATTGGAACTCTGGATCTAAATTAAGTGGTGGTGTAGGGGAGGGGGACTTATTGTAGGCGCACAGCTGTCCCAGTTACACTGTCTCAAGTGGGTTTCTTTGAGCTTTGGTATCTTTTCAAGGCCAGACATATTGGTCTCAAGTGGTCCATTAGATTTTGTTAATGGGGTAGAATATACATTGTCAGTATTCTACAATAAAAGGGCCCCAGTGTAGTGTTGAAGCTAGACAGCTTGATTGCATATAGGAAGTGAGTCCTTCAATGGCTGAATGCACTAGAGTGAACCTTGTTGCACTGGGTTTCAGTCATGCAGTGGACTGGGACAGCCTCACTCTTGTATTATGTTGTCATGGTTTCTAGCAAGTGTTGTGTTTTCTGTAGATGGTATTAGGATTGAGGATCCAGGATAAGGGCAGTTTTCACAGCCTGAGATATGTGGCAGGAGTCATATGAGATTGTCTGGGTTGCAGTTGAATAAATGTGCATGTAGTGAAGTGAGTCTCGGAATAACATCTGTCTCTCAAGAAAGTTTACCCTGTTACAGTAAAAGAAATAATAACAGCAAAAAATATTTAACAGTTGTCTTCTCAAAAGACTTTTTAAAACATTATCAACACTGCAAACCTTTCAACGCAAACACGCACATCACTATAAGCTATTCTTGAGCCAAAGCTGTCATTGCTTTTATTAAACAGTTACTCAGAAGAAGCTCTTTGACGTTTTATATAATGTAAAAAAAAAAAAAATTCCACCAGTCAAATGGCCAATTATTCAAATGCAGGTCTTCTCATGCAGTCAAAAAGGCCCAGTGTGTTTTTGGAGCTGATTTGAATTAATGAACAAGAGCTGGATTTAGACCTGCTGGCCTCAGAAGGTCACTTCCTCCTCGTGAGCACACAGGCCGGACTTTGCCCTGGCTGGAAGCTGTTTCTGTCCAGTCCTACGCACCACACACAATGTTCTCCACATTGGAGGTCAGTTTGTACCAAAATTAAACAAAATCTTCTGAATAGGAATAAATAAATAATGATAAAATAAGTTAGGGGGTGGGTTTCAAACTTGTTTACATTTTTATTTCTGTGTTGATGTAGTAACGCCGTTATCCTGACCATAATGTGGTTGGTAGGTAATGTACTTTACTGCATAATGCTGGTCATGTCAGAGGCTATTTGCAATGTGATATTTTACAGTGTGAAAGCTAAATAAAGACTGACTGTTTTTTTTTCTTCACACTTTTCACTGTTCTATGGAGGACTTCTTCATTTTTGCACATTTTTCATTGTGCATTTAAACCACTGTCAACATTAGGGACTGGCCTGAGATGTTTGTTTGTTTAGGCCTGTAATTTGAGGCAGATCTTCTCTGTCTGACTCTCCACTCTTCCTTATTTACTCAGCTTCCTCTAGTGTTTTGGAGGAGTATGCTGGAGAAGTCTAAATAAAGTTTTATGGGCCCTGGATTGTGGTCTTTGCTGTTGCTTTTCCTTACTGTCTATTCATGCTATCTTTATAGATGATAGTCTAGTTTGCACTGCACAGCCGTTACTTCCTTGTTCTCAGCGAGGCCTGGCATGGCATCCTGTGGTTGAGAGATCAGGGACAGCCTTGAGCCCTTGCAGCAGCTCTAGCAGGTCGCGCTTGCCTGCACCCGTGTGTATGTGTGTGTGTGTGTGTGTGTGGCGTAAACGAGCCTGTCCCATCGGCCATTCGCCGGATTCTCCGGTGGGGGAGGGCTGCTCGGAGTGGGGCACAGCAAACCTCGACCACAGAGCAGCCAGTGATGCACCGTACGCCCTTGGTAAGGATCCAGAAAGGGGTCACGACACTCCCACGTTCATGTTTATTATTCAACTGGCTCATCAGCAATGTAAAAGCATGAGAACAAATATCCCCCAGCTGCAGTTTAGAGTGCTGCATGAATAACAAAGTGGAAATCATAACCTGCAGATAACAACTTAATCCACTGATAGTTTTGGAACTTTTGAACTCGCTCACCTCACCTTAGTCTTTTCTGAGTCTCATCTAATGGTAGACATTTTTTTTCCCTTGGGCCTTTAAGAGGTGCAAGTTCATATTTGAAGAGCATTAAATCACTACCGGATAAGGCTGTGAGTCAGATGATGGTCTGGTATTACTGACCAGCTGTTTGCAGCTGCAGCTAAGAGCCCACTGAGACAAACATCTGCAGGCACTCAGGGTGGAGTGAAGTTGGCCAGCACTCCCTTTCTTTCTCTCAACTGTCTGCCACAAACACACACCCACACACACACACACACCATAACACAACACAGCGCAAACCCTCACTGCTTCCTCACATGTTATTACACACCCAGCCATCTCACTCAGTCACTCAGATGACTTTTTTTTTCCCCCCTTCAGACTTGAAGTTCAGAGAGACCTCTCACTTCATGCTGGTATCCCTTTTTTACAGCTCGATGAACAGGTTATGTGAACTGGGCGGAGGAGCTACTGAGCATCAAAAGGGAGCCTAGAGGCGGGAGCATGCACCAGGGCAGACTGACTCAGCCCCCAGCCCTCTGCCTCGCCGTTGCCTCAGTGCCCCGGGAGAGAGGCACTGAATGGGAGGGGTTGGGAGAGAGTGATTACTGAGGTTGGGAACATGGCTCATGCTGCCAGGCTTCCAAACACTGTCTGTTGTTGAGTCTGAGCTCCTGTCAGTCCTGTGTCTGACCAATGCAGTTCCCTGCCACCCGTGACCCCACTCAAGCCCCCAAGCCGTGCCTCCATGGAGTGTTTGCAGTGGCTGTGGTTCGTCTCCTCGCCGTGCAGAAGCAGCTATTCAGAGATGACCCCCCCCCCCCCCGTGCTCATGACCGCAAGGAAATGCCTCTAATCTCCAGCCTTTCTATCTCAGCACCTGTCACTACATCATGAATGTGTTTTCTGAAGCAAAACCGTGTCCCCTCAGATTTGAGCTACTTTAAATGCAAGCAATGGTTCTCCAGCTCTACAGCCTAAAGATGACTGGAACATCTGACCCCTCCCTTCACCCCTCAGGCTTTAACGTTTGGAGTTTTATCTTTCATGAAAATTGATAACATGCAGGCATAATTAGTTAGTGTGGAGGGCTTTTTTTTTTCAGCTGCCACAGTCTTTGCTTTGCCGTGTCCTTTGAAGCCCACTAGAATTCCTCCGGGAAGGGGAACATCCACAGCAGTGGAATGGTGCAAATCTGGGTAGTAAAAAAAAAAAAAGCAAAGGCAGTAAAGCTAACAGAAGCCTGCCATTACGGTCAAGCTTCTGTCTGTATGAAAACTGTGAACCTTTGCCACATTAGCTGCTCTTTGCGGTGTCATGTACAGTAGAGTCCATTCGGCAGAGACGGCTGCAGAACGTCCGGTGGTTTCACCGCTGGACTATGGTGAGATGGTAATCTGAACTGTCTCTTATTAGTGTCAGTTATTTTGCTGGTTGCTCTGATTGGCTTTGTACTTGCGTGACATTTGAGTGAAAACGACGCTTTTAGTAAACTGAAGGCATTTTCCAGTGGAGTCTCCAGACCTACTGTGGGTGGCTTAAGGTTTGTTAGAAGTTACTTGTATTTCAAATAGGAGGAAGTGAGAGTGAAGGAGTGAGAGTGAAGATAAGAATGCTGTGTCACTATAGGACAGGGTGCTCTGCCTGTCTGATCCTGCCCCAACCTGCACCCTGTAAGGAGATTCTTCCAGAAAGTAAATGTCTTCCCTCGTGTAATGTTTGCACACACAAAGCATTGAGTTAGAAAAGATGGAGAAATGGATGTAACTTGTTACTTATTTTAGGGAAGAGAGAAGTTCATCCTAATGACAGTTGTGTGTTTTGTTTTACCCCATTTGAGTTTAAAGATGCTGAAAGACAGAACTACTTTGTCCTGTGGTGGGAGTAGAAGACTATGCAAACGAATGCAGTTTACATAAATGAATATTCATGAATAAAGCAATGGATGCCATTATGTATGATCCATTTTGGTCTCCCTGACATTTCACCACACCGAGGAACATATACAGCCTTTAAAGCACATTGCCACAGTTGACACAAACAAAAAGACAAACACCAATGTTAATTTTTAAATAAAATGTTTTTTAAAAACACCAGTATGCATTTTAAGATATAGTGAATTTCAAGTAAATGCATGTGATTTCTATACTTGCAATATGTCTGAACCCACACAGCAGACTTAACAGAAACACCCAAGATGCACCTGCAGTCTGCTTACTGTAACTGCAGTCTGGCTCCATCTCTGATGGAGTGTATATCGGGCTGGAACACTGTAGAGTACATCAGCCTGTGAATAAGATCACAGTGTCATTTGTGCAATTACTTAGGCTCTCAATGGTGTGGAATGTGGTGGGAGTTGTTTACAAGTGTACATGCGAATAATTTGACCATAGGTCTTTGCTGAATGATGTGTTTAAAACTGCTTCACATCAGCATGAAGGATGTTCTGGTGTGGGAAAGAGGACATTTGGAGAGGATGTGAAGAAGGTGAACATCTCTGTAAGGATGAAACCCTGCCGGTGTGAAGTTCCTCGTTATCCTCCTCCCTATCGCTGTGCACATCGAGTCTCCGTACTTGATGAAGCTGGTTTCCTGGTTCCTTGTGTAGCCTTAGGGGCATTCTCTGGCTCCCTCTCTCTCACTCACTCAGTTCCCTCGCACTTAACTTGGTCTCCAACCCAGTCGAGTCTCTCCTTGGCTGGGATGTACGGTTGTAAGCTCTTATGTGCCTTTGTGTGCCCTGGCCTGCTCTCTGACTGTCCTCTTGAACGGATACGTTCCGTGTATCTTCTCTCCATGAGGTCTGCTTTATCCTGTGATTTCTGTGTCGTTGTAAACATACTGCATGCCGCACATTTTGTACATATTCACATCTATGTCTTCCTGCAATGTCGCAATATGAGATTAATATCGGAACATTTCCTGTTAGAACATTCTATTGGAAAAAAAAAAAGCCCATCTGTGTTTGACCCGTCCTAGAAAAACCAGGTCCTGCACAAAGACACTTCTGTGTGGTCATTGAATAGGGAGGAGGGCTTTGGGTCCCCTCTGAATCTTCTGGAATGTTCCACAGACTTTGTCATCTTTGTGGCACCGTACCAGTAAAGGGGCCTTGCTCTCGCTGGGAAGGCGAGCACTGGGAAGCACCTCTGGGGTGGATGTAGCTCCGCCCATGCGTTCCCTGAGTGCTGACATCACGGGTAAAGGGGTGCACCCGATGTCACTGCTCTCTGTGAAAAGATGGAGATGTCAAAATTCTTCATGGTGAACGTGTTGAAACGAGAAGCTCAGGTGCTTTTACAGCCACTGCAGCTTGCAGGGGATGTTGTGCACAGTACTGCAGCATCCTTCCTTTTTGTTGTGGTATAGAGATTTTATTTCCATTTCTTGGTACGTTTTTTTACAAGATTGCATCATGTTTTTCCTCTCTGCAGTGTGTGCGTGCGTGCGCGTGTGTGTTTGTGTGTGTTTTTAAATGAACCCAGGGCCCGGTTCTGTCCCTGGCCTGTAAATGCCATGGTTTGTCTGTTCGTGTGATTTTGCGTTGGAGGCATCGGTTCAGTTCACCTGACAGACTGGGGTGAAGTACACCACTCGTGTTCCTCCTCTGGCCTCGCGCCCGATGCCCACACTTTCATAACTAGCATCTTTACACCTGCGTGTTCTGTTGGATGGTCGAAATCTGCACGTGGCCTCCTGAAGGAGAGACAGGCTCTCCACCTGAGCCTGGAGAACAGCAGATGTGTCCTTCCTGTGGACCTGTGGGCCTGTGCTTCCTGTACCTGGGTCACACGTGGCTATGTTGCCTGTAAGGAACGAGCATTTCACATCGAATATCTGAGCTGATCGGCAGACCATGGTTCTCCTTTTTTTGTGTTGCAGAATTCAAGCTGAAGAGTTTGCATAATAATCCTTTACTTAGTTTTAAGAGCACCTGAGATCAGATTTTTATGGTGTGTATCAAATTTGCTATAAACCCAGGAAGAGCTGTAGTTTATGATGTGTTAATAGTGGGCTGTCTCCGGAAGGAAACTATCTTTACGAATACAATGGTGTATATATTAACTTAGTAAATGTTTCCTATTACTAATATATAATAAATATGTGAAGCTGTCATATGAATACAAATATCTTTGAATGGGTCAGAACTTGTTTCATGAGTTCACCTCAGTTGATTTGGCCCATAAAGCTCCAATTACTTTGTTCAGCTGACGTAGGCAGAAATGGCTGGGAAACCGCTTCAGCAGGACTGGTTATGGGGGAATCTGCTGTGCAACCTGCCTCTGTATTTCAAGCAACCAGCCATCTTGGTTCTGAACTTTCAGCTCGTCTCAAAAGCCTTGGTTTAGCCTCAAAGCCTGTTTCCTGTCTTTAAAAGATTCGTGTTATTCTTGTCCAGGCAGTGTAAAATTAGGCTGGCAGAGCAGTCAAGGAAGAGGGTGTTTTAAAAGGGAAGTGGGTTATATCCTTGCTATAAGGGCTACCGTGTATGGAAGCTGTGGTTGGTGCATTTTTTATTTTTTTTTGCTATGTGGCCCACACCCATCGGTCGTCATCCGTCAGCCGCTAGCGCAGCCATCGCTCGGAGCAGCACAGGAAGTGAGCTCATCACCTGGCCTTCCGCGAAGCGTCTGTGACATGTAGCGAAGTTAGCATGGTTACAATTAGAGAGCAGATGTGCAAAGACTCTTAACCTGCCAAGAAACCATTTAAAGATGTCGGACGTAAATCGTCTTCTAGGATTACTAACCAGCTGAAAAATAAGTGCGTTCGTTCGTTTGTTTAACTCCAAGCATGTACTTTAAGTAATTAAATCAAATATTTCAGCTGTTTCAGTCACCATTAAGTCCTGTTTATTCACATCAGGCTCTTTAAGAAGAAAAACGGAGTGGCTTCCAGCAGGTAGGCCTTAGTGAAGTGAGTCCAAGAGCTGTGGCAAAGTCAGGCCTTCGCTGTGTCGAGCCGCTGGCAGAGGAAATCACGCCACTGTGGCCTTCTGTGTGACTCTTATTGCTGTGGTTCTGTGAGAAATTGCTCAGTGTTCGACTGTAATATGATGGGGATGATTTCTTGGTATTATTTTTTTCTATAAATAAATCCTATTTCATCATGTGCTTGAAAATACATTATATTTTTCTTTTTAATAGCCAAACCGTTTTTTCCCCCTCACTTAAGTGTGCAGTGTCTTAGTTTATCCTAATCAGGTCATGCTGATGCTAATATTCCAGTATTCGGTTTATTTTAATACAAATGTTTTAGCTAGTGTTGGGGCTCCCGCTGTTTGTCTGTTTTTCTTGCTGAGCTTTGAAAACAGACTTAAGAGCATTGGGAGGTTGACACCACCACTATAAACCTTGCTCACACTCCAGTTCCTGTCTGAGGCATCGGAAAATCTGCAGCCACCACTTCCCCTTTGAAAGTGTGTGTGTATGTGTGTGTGTGTGTGTGTGTGTGTGTGTGTGTGTGTGTGAGAGAGAGAGAGAGAGAGAGAGAGAGAGAGAGAGAGAGAGAGAGAGAGAGAGAGAGAGCACATCTGGAGTACATAATGTCTGGGTTATATTCCCGTAATCCCCTGTGTGTCCGAAACAGCACAAAGATTGTGACAGCATAGCACGGGAACGTACTGAATGCTGGTCTGGTTCCTGAAGGATCGGATAACCGTGGAGAATGCTGAATCCTGAAATGTTGGGGATGCAAACTTGCAGAGCTGCCATGTGGCGCTGGAACGGCACCTCCTGTTCCCACGGTCCAGTACAATTAGCAAATGGTGTCTTTTTTGACACACTAAAATATACCCCCAGTACAGAACACCAGTCCAATCACTCGACTTGATCAGGGAGTTATTAAAATGTATAAATGGTTTTGATCCTGTGCCCAATGCCAATTTTCATTGTTTGTTTAATTTGTGTTTAATTAAGTTCACTTCTCAATCCTACACAACCTCTGAATATGTGTGGTCAGCATAGATTGTGGAAACTCAATATTTCACATAATCAGCATGTTAAATTTAGTCCTGTCCTCTTGGGTCGTGGACTTCAGAGCACGTCCTCAGCCACTAAACGTCTGCTTTTCTTGCTCTTTTTGAAGAAATGGGAATAATCATCACTAAATCTTCTGTCAGTTTCAGTCCTCGGAGGCTGCGGGATGTTTATGAAGTCTTACGTTCCCAAGCGGTGCAATGTTCAGCTTTTTGATTGTTTTCTGGCCAATAATATTATTAGACCATGCTGTTATCATCTTCATCCACAGGATTGTGGTTACGTATGTTAGATTTTGGGAATTCATTTGGGACAGTCTATGTCAATTAAATAAAAAACGATAGATTTGGAAAACAAAGTAGAGAGTTATAATAATAGTAAAAAGCCTTGTTTAAAAAGTTTGATCAAATCGAACCGCATTTTTTTACTTGTGTATAACATTGCTAGCAAGATGGCTGGCAAGCTAAGGAAAAAAGTCAATGTTTAAAGTCTTTGCTGACTTCTGTTCTACTTCCCCAATATACATCATGTTCTTCCAATTACTGGTGATCACAATGAAATGATAGTAAGAAATATTAATTCCCACTGTTTAACAGTAAGAAAGCTAAGACATAAAATTCACAAGACAACGCAAGTGTGCCAACGACAGTAATGTGGTTGCTAGGCAACGACGTTAGCCCTTTTGCTAGCTGCCAGATGCCTGCTTTCTTACGACACAGAGCATCCATAAACCCAAAAAGACTCGAGGCTTGTGAATTCATGAAAGAGTAAGGACCGAAGACAGCGCAGGGGACGTTTTTCTGCTCTGTCGACGACAGACATCCACACCCCAAACCCCCTCCCTGAGCCTTGGACTGAGTTATTAACAGATGTATCTCAGAAACGTAAAGCAGCAGCAGTGATAATGTAGCCGACAATACTGTGTCAGTATCAGACATCAGCATTTTAAGATACACGTAAGGCATGTCTTTTGTGTGTCCGGATAGTGTTTACAAATTAGGTGAATGCTATGAGAAAATGATCTAATTAAAAATAATTGCCTTTCTGTGTTAAATAAAATAATAATTAAATAGTTATCAAGTGTAAACCTTTATGTTATTTTGTCATAACTAAAATTAAAGAAATCTTTCATGGCAGATAGTAGATTCAGAGTTTACTTTACGGAATAGCGAAGACTAGTGGTGTAAAGAAGTGATTACCATGATCATAATGTGAGCCTTTTGCTGACAGCAAAACCTGGGACAGAACTAAATAATGACGCCCAGACTAAGACTCAAGACCCTAAAACTCCAAAACTAAGAACCCAATGTCTGCAAGTCATGATTGCTTACAACTGGACCAAAGCTGTGTTTATGTGGTTTTGAATCCCCCGGAGATGATTTGTATTCAACACGCAATAGCCTACATTCACATGTCACTATTTTTTAAATTCTTATCAAATCAAAATTGTATGTATCTACATGTGCTAATAATGTCTGCACTGTATTTGTAGAATATGTTAATAATGACCTTCAGCTTGCTGACTGCCTTTTTTTGTGACTTTACAGAAGAGAGTGGAGTCTCCTTGCTGCAGCTGATTGGAAGCCCACCACCCAATCAGGTCACGCTTATAGAGAGCCCTGATGGCCGTGCGGCCTACCTGTTCGAGGGAGGAGCTAGCATGGGGCTACCTGCCCGAGCTCACCTGCCCAGCCCTTTCTACCGTGACTTCTCCATAATCTTCCAGATCAAGGCCATCTCCAAAGAGGCAGGGGTGATTTTCGCCCTCACCGACTCCAATCAGAAGCTCATGTACATCGGGGTGAAGCTGTCAGCCGTTGAGGGCACCACCAGGAAGATGGTATTCTACTACACCCCTTCAGGTTCTAATAAGTCAGTAGAAGCGGCCAGCTTCAAGGTGCTCCACCAGCCAGAAGAGTGGAAGCGGTATTCCTTAGCTGTGAGCCTCGACCAGGTGACCTTCTATGACGGCTGCAGCTCTGAGTTCAAAGTGGCAGCCATTAAGCGCTCGGCCAATGACCTGACGCTGGACACAGGGGCGGGGCTCTTCGTTGGACAAGGTGGAGCTGCAGACCCTGACAAGTACAAAGTATGTTCAGCACACCTACTAAGACCTCTATCCCCTTTTGTGTATCCATATGTGTGTGCGTGTTTTATGTGTGTTGTTTTGTATGTATTCTTTTACGTTTCTTTATGTATTTAAGACTCTAGTGTGTGTTTTGTGTGTGTTCCTCTTAGGGTTTGATCTCTGAACTGAAGATAGTGGGCAACTCATGGGCAGCTGAACATCGCTGTGATGAAGGCGATGATGATGACGATGATTATGTGAGTCACTTGCAGGACATACATAATATATTCATAATTTATTCATATTCTTGAATAGTTCACATGCTGAAATTCAGTTCCTGTTAAACATGCTTGTCTTATTTCCCTCAAATATTCATTTATATTTGTGTGGTTTGTGTGATCCTACCAAGATCCTCCTCCTTACCTCTCTGTAAAAACTGGATCCTTTGAAGGTTTTATATTGCATTCTGTCTTGGGCTCCAGGGTTCAGGAGAGGATGGCAGTGGTTTGGAGGATCAGATACAGAGTTCGAGGGTAAACCTTTAAGACTGCAATTTCATCATAGATTTATTACTTCATAAAGTTACTAATGTTTTGAGTGTTTTCACTATGCCAAACAACTATGACAGTCCAATCAAAATAAATCATTATACATAAATTGAAGTAACCTTAAGTGTGAATTCGTTTCAGAGTCCTCCTGCCTTTCTTCAGCCACTGCCTCTACCGCCTCTGTCATCAGCCACCCTGTCTCGTCTGGACACTGATGTCAAGCTGGTAGAAACAGGTCTGTGTGCTTAGGCTGTGTTATACACCACAGTCTGTCTGATTTGGTTTTTATGTTTATGTAATTGTTGCAATTCAGTTGGTACAGAAAAAATAATGACTGCCGTCTATAGCATAGTATTACATATAAATGTATCGCCCTCTTGTGGACAGTAGCTGTATTTCTATCACATGCCACATGCTATATCAATATGTTATACATTTATCATTAATGTACGGACTTTTAAGTTGAAACTGTTTGCACAGTTTGACAGCAGTAATGATAACTTTTTATTACTGTTATTTAATCAATATTATTGATATTTGGTTGATATCGATATTTTTTTTCAGCAACACAATAGAAGGATAAATGTCTCACAACTAGCTCTCAGAGGAATAAAGGTAGTGGTCATGTGTAAGGTGTAACAGCCATACTGTGTGTTACACTGTGGATACTACGAATTTGCAGAGATGAGAGGTTTTAGAGTTGTACGGTTTGACTGAGAGCTTGGGTTTACCCGTGTGCTCCTCTTGATTCTTGTTCTTATGGGACTTATGGGTTCTTATCTGTATGTGCATGTGTGTCAGGCTGCACTGATGTAAGCAATTTCCTTTCAGAACACTTTCAGAACACTCTGGAACTTTCAGAATAATTTCAGAACACTTTAAGAACACTTTGAATCTTTAAGAACACTGGAACTTTCAGAACACTTTCAAAACACTTTCAGAACACTGGAAGGTTCAGAACACTTTCAGAATACTTTAAGAACACTTTGGAACTTTAAGAACGCTTTCAGAGCACTTTGGAACTTTAAGAACACTGGAATTTTCAGGATACTTTCAAAATACTTTAAGAATACTTTAAATAGTGAATGAGTTTCACTAGGTCTGGTTTATATTAACAAGAACAACAGAAGCATTCAAAGTAACATGTCTGTACATGTTCTACACAGCATTTAAATGCATGATGAAGTACGTGTCATATATCAGAGGGCCATATGGGTGTTGCAATTCATGTCTCATGTCTGTAGTGTGGTGATTATTGGACTGCACTGTGTGGTATTGATCATCCAGGTACTAAAGGAGAGAAGGGAGATATGGGGACTATCGGCAGGGGCCCAGAGGTTTCCACTACAGCTGGATCCTGTGGAGAGAAGGTACACAATTTGCCTTGACTGTGGGTGTGTCAGTAACAGTACCTCTTCAGCAGTGCTGTGTGCCACGTGGACTCTGTTTATACTGTATTATGTTTCCGTGACACCCAGCACCATGTGCTCTTTGTTTTTGCTGTGTCCAGGTTTACTGCTGTCCATCATGTGATTTGTCTATCCCGCCCCTATTTGTTTTTGGGGTAGCTTTTGTTTCTGGTTTGTTAGTGCGTATAAAAGCCTAGTGTCCCCTTGTCCTTGTTACTGTCCACCGCTGTATACCAGCCCATCTAAAGTTATATCGTTTATTACCATGGTTAATTATTATATCTGTCTTGTGTCCTTAGGGTGACAGAGGAGAAAAAGGAATGATGGTAAACTTGACACAAAATATCCCTGAAGTGTATTATTCCTTTTTATAAAAACTATGGTTGCATAAAGGTACATGAGTGGTTTAATTACATGTTACATAATTATGTACATTTTATTAAAGGTGAATATGGGATCATTTACTGAATTTTATGAATATCCTTTCCGTGTCTGTGGATTTTACTGTCTAATAACACTGTTCCTAACTCCCACCTGTCCTGTAGGGATCTGGGTATCCTGGCTCCAAAGGGGATCGCGGACCTCCAGGCCTGCCAGGGCCACCGGGTCCTCCTGGGCCTGCTGCAGAGGTGATCCACATTGGGGAAGGGAAAGTGATTGAGCGGCTGGTGGGACCTGTGGGCCCAGCAGGTCCGGTTGGACCTTCGGGTCCACCAGGTCCTCCTGGACCAGAGGGGAATGCAGTAAGTGTTTTCTAATTCCTTTTATCAGTTTATCAGTTAGTTCAGTAACCAATCACACTGCACAACTAACTGTACCTCCTAGAAGAGTGGAGAAGGTTACAGGTGTGTCTTTTGTTGGGGCCAACTCTGTTTTAATGTCATTGGCTTCAATGTCCAACAAGTTCATGCAGGTGTAATGACCAGGGGTATACATATGTTTGCCCTTAAACTGCATTATTTTGACTGCTAATATACATACTGAATTCCCGTTATTATATAGTTTTAAATAATTTGGAGAACAGTAAATGGAATATGGTTCTGCAGGCTTTCTGGTGTAACGTTTAGAACTGTTCTTTGTTTTTTGTGTGACAGGGTGTTCCTGGAGAAGATGGCAAATTGGTAAGACATCACAGTGGCACTTAACAGCAGTACAGCACCCACAGTTTAATGAATGGATCATTTCCTCATGTTTCCATTTAGGGTCCTGAAGGGCCTCCCGGATTTCCTGGTACACCTGGTCTCCCTGGACCCAAAGGCCAGAAGGTAGCTGCTTTAAAATATTAAACTAAGTATACTGGGTATTATCCACAATGTAATCTAAACATATATCGGTTTCGCAGAAGAGATGAGTCACAGAGTCTGATCGCTCTCTTTTCCTGCAGGGAGAGAAAGGAGAAGGCAGTCCAGGGCCCAGAGGCCCCCCAGGGCCCCCCGGGCCCTCAGTCTTAGACCACACGGTAAGTGATAGCAGTTACAGTGCTATTCTGGTTGATGCCACCCAGGTGCTCTGATATACGATGCCCAACATGTGTTTCATGACTGCCATCTGTATCCTGTACAGACATTTGTCGACATGGAGGGTTCTGGATTTCATGACCTGGAGAGGGGGCGGGTAGGTATCTTACAGGACCTGGAGAGGGGGCTGGTAGGTATCTTACAGGATCTGAATGGGGGTGGGTAGGTATCTTACAGGACCTGGAGAGTGGGCGGGTAGGTATGTTACAGGACATATAGCACTTAAATTTTTGCCTTTGCCTGACAGTTCATTTTTCTATTTTCTCAGGGTGCCCGCGGCCCCCCTGGTCCCCCTGGACCCCCAGGTCCTCCAGGGCCCACCGTTGTAGAAGGATCCAATGGATCTACAATCCTTGGTCTCCCTGGGCATCCCGGAATAGATGGAGCCCCTGGACAGCCTGTATGTATATTGTGCTTTTTTTATGTTGTTGAGCATTAGCCAGATATTATAAGTGACTAGATGAATACTGTTACTTCTATTAGTTTCTCTTTGTTTTCCATTATAGGGTCCCCCAGGTTTACCTGGAACCCCTGGTCTTCCAGGCCCACCAGGACCACCTGGTTTTAAGGTAAAGGTACAGCAAAGGCTTGTTCATGTCGATTCTAATATAGTGTTGTCCATCGTAACATGTTTCCCTGGATCTCACAGGGAGAGTGTGGTGACCTGGGCCCTTCTGGGGAATCAGGAGAGACGGTAATACACTCCAGTTACTGCTTCAGCTCTTCAGACTGCATGCAGTAGTCCTGTACATATGACATTTAGCCTTTAGAAGCCAAACAAGACATAAACACACTCCAACTCATCCATACTGACAAATAATCACTTTTGGTGAAAATTCAGTGCTGCTATTTTATGTTGCTGGAATGGAGTCATGAGCAATGATTTAACTGAATCAAGCTGTTAAATGAATCAGTGATTTAACTGAATCAAGCTGTTAAATGAATCAGTGATTTAACTGAATCAAGCTGTTAAATGATAGTTAGTTCTATCTATCTGTAAGGGTGTGGTCATGTAATCAAGATCAGCCCAACATTTTTGGCTCATTGTGTGATTAATTCTGAATCTTGTGTCCGATCAGAATGAATGATAAGTGTGGTTAAGTGGAGCACAGATGAAGGCGTTTTTCTCTCTGGGATGCCAAAGGTTTTTCTTTATACCTCTCTTGTTCTAGCAAGACACCACCTCTTCCCCTTTAACGTCCTGGTTCTATAACCTCTGGGGCACTAGTGAGGTATTGGGTGCTACACTATAAACTACTGCATCTTGTTTTAATGAAAACTGATTTGGGCTCTTACTCTTACAAAATACTCCTTTAAGCATTAATAATGCACAAACTGCTCCTCAGCACATTTGTGTTGAAAAACACACATCATTACTACATTCTGGCACTAAGAAAGTCTAATACTTAACACAATGGCTGTGACTGTCCCTCTGACCGTTTTCATAAAACAGAAATTAGGATATTTCATTATAATCATGTATATAATCTGGATATTATTTGGTGATGTACCATCAACCCAGCAATGCTACAGCGTGCATGCATGCTAAACAAACGTGCACCACCACCACAGGGTTAGTGCAGTGTGAGTCACCACCCCAGTAATATCCACTGAGCAAGTGATAAACTGCATTAAGAGAGATAGACGAATCTTCCATGTCAGCAGGTACGCTGGAATTGTGATCAAGTGGGCGACCTAATAAAGTGACTAATTAGTTCATGGTACAATGGGGGGGGGGGGGGGGGGGTTTGTTTTCATATATATTTTCCTGCCAATCCAGCTGCATGCTAATTGTTAACCTGAATGCTGATAAAGATCTGATAATCCAAAACGTGTGTTTGCTTAGCATTCAGTTAACCCACATGCCACCAGACATAAGCCATGCCCATCGGTTTTCAGTCATGTCGTGCACAGAGTGTTTTGCCACCCTTGTTCTGAGTCACCTCTGCAAGGATTTGTGTTTCCTCTGTGTTTCCACCCCTGCAGGGTGCAAAGGGTACTATAGGAGATCCAGGACAGGTGGGCCGGGTGGGACCGCCTGGACCAATGGGCCCTCAGGGGCCTCCTGGACCTCCCGGGCTCCCTGGACCCATCATCACAGTTAATATAAGTGTGAGTTAGTGATTAATTACCTTTAAAACTACATTTGAAGTTTCTTTTTTACATTTTTTTTGCCATATTAAAAGTGCATTTCAAAAAAGGCCTCTATAATTCACTGTGTGTGTGTGTGTGTGTGTGTGTGTGTTTGTGCGTTCGTGTGTCATCAGAGTGGAGACATATCTGAACTTGGTATTCAGTATATTCCTGGAGTAACAGGCCCCCCAGGCCCACAGGTAACTTAAAGCAGTTATTCGCCTTGGAAATGACATCATTAGTGACGTCGTAGGTGACTCATTTTATTTCCACACCAGGATGTTGTTGACAATGATCACTTTGTTATTACCTCTACAGGGTCCACAAGGAATTCCTGGATTGCCGGTGAGTTGCGTGATGTATGAGTATGCATGCTAATAAAAGAATTAGGACCACATTAAACGCCTTGCTGTCTCACCGTCTCCAGGGCATGACAGGGTTGCCCGGAAACCCAGGGGTGAATGGTAGCGAGGGTCCCAGAGGCCAAAGTGGAATTCCAGGACACGATGGCTTCCGAGGACCACCAGTGGGTCACACTGTCCACAAATCAGTGTCTTCAATCACCAGATCCATTACAACATTACAGGATTGTAAAGTGGATTTTCATTCTCCTCTGTCTATCATTTTTCAGGGAGAACAGGGAGAAAAGGGGCTGAAAGGTGACAGAGTAAGTGATCAGTGCTTAATTATTAAGGGTCATAATTACTATGAGGTGTTCGTATTAATAAGGCTCTGTTTTCTGATGTGCATGTGTGTTTTTAGGGGGAACCTGGTCAACCCGGAGGTCCCCCTGGGCCTCCAGGACCTCCTGGGCCTCCAGGACCTCCAGGACCAAATGTTTATCCTTCAGCCACTGTAAGTTTAGACATTGTCATCAATCACAGCTGTCACTCTCAGATCATTTAACCCAGTCTATACATTTTTTGACTCTTTCTTTGTTTTTTTCATGGAGTCACTCTGGAAACACTCTGCCTTACACACTCTGGAAACACATTTCCTAACATGCTCTGGAAATGTGCTTCCTAACACAACTGAAACCAAACCTGGTATATGCTGCTATAGTGGTCATGCCTGAGACCCTGGACTACACAATACAATACAAGGACTACACAAGGACTTTGCCGTTGAAGCAAAGGCTGGAAACACCACTCAGATGGAAGTCAGGAAACTGTCAGAGCTTCAGAAGGGTAAAAAGCTCAAAGATGGTGTCTGGATATGGAAAACATACTACAGATGGTCTTTAGTCTACTAAACAAAGATTAACAGTGCTGGCATTGCGACTGTAGAGACACAGGAAGGAAGCAGCAGCAAAAAAAAATAAATGTCCTCTTCTCCAAAGAACCATAGTGTGAATCGTGACTGTGGAACCACCAGAGCTGAAGCAGGACAGTACTGGAAAAGCAGGTGGGAGAATGAACCATTACAAACCAGTGCTCAGAGGTTAAAGGAACTCAAAGCAGAGCACCACAGTCTCCCAGAACTGGAACCAGTCAGCATTACCGCTGCAGATGAGCAGGTCGGAAACATGAAGAACCAGCCAGCTCCTGGATCTCCATGCTTACTGGCTAAAGAAACCCACAGCTCTACAGCACAAACTAGCAGAGCAAATGAACCAGCTGTAAGCTACAGGCTCCCATCTGGGCTGGGCAACAGAGAGACAGTACAGGTCATGAAGGTCCTCATCCTGGGCCAAACTCCATCCAACTACAAACCAACAACATGGAAGCTGTTGTCAGGAACACTAATCACCAAGCTTAATGAGCATGTGTGCACTGCTCACAGTGCGATTAGTCAAGACATCAGAAGCTCAAAGCACCACTTACTGACAGATAGAACTGCCCACCAAGACTCCAAAACCAGACAGACCTATCTCAGTTGCCTGGTGTGACTATGAAAGAGCCTATGTATATATATATATAACAACATAGACTTCCTTTTTCATTTTAGGATGGCAAAGCAGATGGAATCCATGGACTAAAGGCGAGTTTTAATATATTTTTTTCATCTTTAATCAACATACATTTCCACGTATGCAGTCATTTGCTGTTGGATGATCATAACAAATGGTACTCTGTAAGGTGTGTACTATTTCTTTTCTAGGGTGAGCCTGGTATTCCTGGACAAGCAGGATTCCCTGTAAGTTTTTAATGTTGCTTTGGGTGTCCTAAATTAGTCTTGCTCAGAAGGCTCCAAACTGAGTCTCTAGAGTTTAGCTGCAATTAAGTACTGGTGTGGTTTTTCAGCACTTTTGAGAATGTTTTAGAGTTATAGCAGATTACAGAAGCAGCCATGGCAACACTAATACATGCTGTGGAATGTAGAGACAGCATAATCTCCAGTAAGAAACCTCTTCATTTGTATACCTTATATATGACTTATATACCAGGAATCATGTGAACCTGAGCTCTAAGTTTCAGTTTTAATTGATTTAAACCAGAATTCTGTTTTTTCAGGGTCCAATGGGACCCAAAGGTGACCAAGGGATCCCGGGCCTACCAGGGGAATCCATTAAGGTATGTGATATACCTTGTATATGCCTTATATACCATATATGGTAAAATTCATATGAGGGAATCATGCAAACCTGAACTCAAAGGCAGTGGTTGGTCCGTCACCACTGGGTGAAATTTTGTTTAGGGTCAGAAGGGCGAGCCTGGTGTGGTCCTTGGTCCAGATGGAAGTCCCGTTTATCCTGATGGACGGGCTAGAGAACTGGTGATGCTCTCTCAATCTCTGACTCAATCTCTGACTCAATCTCTGACTCAGTGTCTGACTCAGCATACAGCATAAGATAGAGCAAAGTAAAATAACCAATGTTGGAGTTCACAGTAGAATTTCTCGAGGTAATTTTGCTCACTGATCTCTTTACAAGGGTGAAGCTGGACCTCCAGGACCAGTGGGGCCACCGGTAAATTTTGGCTCTGCAATTTAAAAGAACATGCACAAAAACATACATGCTATAAATATTTATGTTGATGCACCGTGTTGTTGGTTTAGTCCATTACAAATTCATCACTTACTTGCTGTTTTTTTTTTTCACCCAGGGTGCACAGGGGCCACTTGGGCCCAAAGGAGAACTAGGACTACCAGGAAGACCAGTGAGTACTCCAGCACCTGAGCACTGAGGCTGTTCTGACAGACAGGAAGGGTGTCATTACAGCATTAGAACTGAAGCTATGAAGCAGCAGGTCATTTTTTAATTTTCAAGTGGTAGCTGAAGATTTACCTACTACTGGGAATTCCAGGGTCGGCCAGGACTAAATGGGAATAAAGGAGAAAAAGGAGATTCAGGATTTGGATCTGGTGGATACGGATACCCGGTAATGTTTGAGCAGCTGTGGTATGTTGATTCACTCTAACGTTGGTGTATCACATGTTGTAGAGCTGATGTGGGTTTGTGGATTGTTTTCAGGGCCCCCCTGGACCTCCAGGCCCCCCAGGACCTCCGGGCTCTGGAGTACCTGTGAGTATGTTCAGTGTGAATAACAAAGTGATGCTCACATGTAGGAATTGTAGCCTCTACATCTGCAATTTGTTTTACACGTTAGTGGCTTTCTGGAGCTGCGTGTGTTTTGGCTGTAAGCAAATGTCTCTAAATGAACTTAATACCAGAAGTAAGAGCACTAAACACTCTGTGACACTGTATTAAGACAACTTGGGTTTTTTAGGCTTATGATGACTCCAGACTTTACTATGGTAAGTTTGCGTGGCTAATTCATTATCAGATAAGGTGAACACAATCCAGCTGAGGATAACAGGGGCATTAAATATGTCTCTTACAGCCAGAAAAGGAGACAAGGGCGAGAGAGGATCCCCAGGCATCCCTGGTGTGCCAGGTATAGGTTCCACAACACCTCTGGTGAAAGCCAGACAAGTTTACCAGTTCTACTGCTGGCAGCTAGATAACTAACATGCCTTCCTAGTATCCCAGTTCAAACTTAGATCAGTTTACCACTGACATGATTTTTTCCCCTCTTTTAAATGTCACAGGCTTGACTACCAACATTGACATTTATACACTGAAGGTAAGTGGATGCCATCCAAGCTGACTTACAGTAGCATGAATGCTACTAATTAAGTGTAACATGTTTGTTGTCGAAGAATGAATGTAAGGGTGAGCAAGGTACTAAGGGGCAGAAAGGAGAGCCAGGAGGTGGCCTGCACAGTCCTCACTATGGCCCAGGAGAAGGCCGCCCAGGAGAAGGCCGCCCAGGAAGCCCAGGAAGCCCAGGGCCTCCGGTACGAGTTCATGTGTGAAACTATGTTGCACATCTTTGCACAAATACTCATGTGATCTCACATATGTCCAGTGAATAATGGTTGCCGTACTTGACAGTTACACTTAAGGTCTGCTTTGCTAAATAGGGCCCAAGAGGAGAATCAATTGTTGGACCTCCAGGACAACCTGGGCTTCCAGGAACAGGTTATCCTGGTCGACCAGGAACTCCAGGTCCTGCTGGACCACCGGGGCCACCAGGACCACCAGGTCCAGGAACACACAGACCGTCACAATGTGAGAAGCACAGAAACACACTGCTAATACTTTGGATTCTAGACATAAAATGTTTAGATGTTGCTAGTATACTGTGTATATATATAGTATAGTTATGTATGCTGTGTGTATATAGTATAGAACTGTTAGTAATGTTAGTCTACTATGTATACTGTAAGCATATACTATTGTTATGTATACTGTATGTATGTAGTATAGAACTGCCAGTAATGTTAATCTATTATAAGAACAGTTTATTCTAACACATCTGTAATATTTAGACCCCAATGTCCCTGGACCTCCTGGACCTCCTGGTCGGCCTGGAATTCCCGGACAGTCGTTTGGGGTAAAGTTAATTTCTGTCACCCATTTTATAAACGCAGGCTGTAATTAATAGCTATTTAATCATTACCTAATACTATTGAATCAACCCTAATAAAGTTTAAATGATTTTATAGGCATGATTAAATATCTTCTTGTACAACTCAGCAAAGTTATCATTGTCATTTACAGTGGACAAACAACACTCCACCCTTTGCAACTTTAACTGATTTACAGATTAAATGTTTCCCATTGTGAATCATAAAATTTATAAGTATAAAATATTTATAACAGTCAATAAACTATTAGATAGTTTGTTCATTTAGATACATTTAGCAGTAATTAACAAGATATGAGTCAATGATTAAGTTCCTGTTATTAGGACCGTTTATTATACCATATCATTGTTTACTTGCCTGTGTCATTGGATCTTTGCCCTTTAACCTCAGGTCATGGTCATGAGGTCTTTTGACACAATGGCAACCGCAGCTCGACGACATCCAGAAGGCACGCTAGTCTACGTCATAGACAACATGGACTTCTATGTCAGAGTGCGGGACGGTGTCCGGAAAATCCTGGTACAACATCACACTATCAGATTTGGTGTGATCCACTATGTCTGTCTCACTGTCACTTCACTCTGTGTATTTATTGGACTGTTTCAGCTGGGAGAATATACACCTTTCCCAAGACTTGTGGTGAGTTTAAGATCAATGTTTATTTTCAAGTATTAAACTTCCAAGTTTTGATCTAAAACCTTACTGAACATGATACGTAGTCCTGAGGTAGGTATTTGATGAGAATGTCTTTGTAGAGTTTAACACAAGCACATCCCTCTGTAACCCACCTCCTATATCTCTGTATATCCCTCTATATCCCCCCTCTATATCCCTCTATGTCCCTCTATATCCCTCTATATCTCTGTATATCCCTCTATATCCCTCTATGTCCCTCTATATCCCCCCTCTATATCCCTCTATGTCCCTCTATATCCCAATGTATCCCTCTATATCTGCCTGTATCCCTCTACATCCCTCTATAGGACAGTGATGTAGTTCTATATCCATCTATAGGACAGTGATGTAGTTCTATTTTCCTCTATAGGACAGTGATGTAGTTCTATTTTCCTCTATAGGACAGTGATGCAGTTTTATATTCCTCTATAGGACAGTGATATAGCAGCAGTGGGACCCCCACCAGTGGTGCTTTACTCTCCAGATTCCACCGTTACATCGCACCCTCCAAGAATTTCCCCAGCACCTGAAGGACAGCAGCATGTGCTGCCTGATGCAGACCTCCACCTTCTATATGACCCCAGATACTCCACCGATCCCAGACAACCTCCACCAACAGACCCGCGATACTCAGACCCACGATACACAGACCCACGGTACTCAGATCCACGGTACTCAGATCCACGGTACCCTGCCCTGACTGGTATAGATCACCCCTCTGGACCAGACCCCAGACACCAGCCCCGCCAGCCTGAGGACAGAACCGTGGACCATTCAGGGACGCAGTACCACGTCACATCAGTGCGCAGACCCATCGGCCCAGACAGACGGGCACCCTCACACGCACACACCTCCGGGCCCGCGGTCAGTATCCGGAGCACCTACCTGTTACTCTGCTTCCTCTCTGATAAACAGAACCTCAGCAGGGATTCGATGTTTCATGGAAAGAAAACAAACACCAAAAAAGACTATTATTTGTAATGAAGCAAATCAGAAGTCCAAAGCGGAAATATTACTAGTTTATTACAAGTACATGTTTAATAACATTATGTCTCATTCCAGTAGAGTTTACATGTTTTCCCAAATGATTTTCTGCTAAATGCGCTTAACTACTGTATCAAACAGACATTCTTACAACTTGGACATAATTCTGCTAAACTTTGAGACCTTTGATTTTTTTTTCTCTCTTTTAGTTGCACCTCATTGCCCTCAACTCACCTCAGAAGGGTGACATGCAGGGGATACGAGGGATCGACCACCAGTGCTTCCTGCAGGCTCAGGCTGCAGGTTTTAAAAGCACCTTCAGGGCCTTCCTGTCCTCACGACTGCAGGACCTCCATAGTATTGTGCACAGAAACAACCGCCAGAACATTCCTGTTGTCAACTTGAAGGTGTTTGTCCCCATTCATTCAGACTAAAGTGCAAATACTAGATAAATATATTTACATTTATGACATTTAGCTGACGCTTTTATCCAAAGGAACTTACAATTTTAACTGAACACATCTCGAGCAATTGAGCATCTTAATCAGTGAGCTACCACTGCCTTTATACACATACATACAGTAAACACAGGGTAAACACATACACACAGTGAACACACAGTAAACAAAGGTCAACACAGGGTAAACACATGGTCTTCCTTTTTCATGCTGAGATACTGATCTTTGCAAATCACTGATGTTCCTGTGAACTTTGCCCTCCAGGATGAGGAGTTATTCAGCAGCTGGGAGTCCATCTTTAACGTCTCAGATGGACAGATGAGAGAGGACGCACGGATCTACTCGTTTGACGGCCGAGACATCCTGGAGGACGAGACGTGGTGAGTTGCCGTTTCCTCTCTGGCCGTGTCGGCCGTGTCCCGGGTCTCTGGTGCCACTCTTACTGCTGTTGTTCTCCCGCAGGCCAGAGAAGCTGGCGTGGCACGGCTCGAGTGCCGAGGGGCTCCGGCAGACCGACAGCTACTGCGAGGCTTGGCGCACCCACAGCCACGCCGTCACAGGCATGGCCTCCTCCCTCCAGGACGGACGCCTCCTCCAGCAGACCGCTCGCAGCTGCTCCAGGGTCTACGTCGTGCTGTGTGTGGAGAACAGCTACATCGCCTAGCAACAGCACGATAACATGACTCCTGGTGCTTTGTTTGGGGGTTTTTTTTTGGAAAGTTTTTACAGCTGCCTGTGAAGAACATTACACACACACACACAGTTCAAAGCCGGAACTTTCTGTTAATGCACAGTACTTGCCTGTACTCAAATAGTGGAATAATGTAAACAAATCAATCATTTCCAACATATACTCCTGCCTTTTGGACTGAGGATATACCCACACCAGCCACTTTATTAGTAACACCTTGTAGGTGTATAGTACTGAGTCTATGTTGCCATGCAAAATGTATATAGCTCTTCAGTTTCTGAGCACAGAACCCCAGTTGATCTAGACGTGAGCCTGACATGAGCAAGAACCTCAGCAAGAACGAACCCCAATCCCTGCAGTGCCAGGTGAACGTCTTCCAACCCTCCGGCAACATCCACAAAGCCACCATGTCTTACTGTGCTGGGAACATTGAAGCTGCACTGGGAATGTTACACCACCCAAAGCACGGTCAGAAAATCAGAAAATGGTTGGTTTTAACTGGGGTAGAGGGTGTCTGAAGAATTATCTTCAGTCTGTAACTGTAGACTTATAAAATGCACCTATTAGACAGGTTTACCTAATAAAGTTACCAGTAAGTGTAGGTATAAGGTGGGTGATTTAAATACAGTGCTTAGTAAATATTTAAAAATACAAAATAATAAATAAGCAGAAATTGAGAGTAGGCAGTCTTAAACACATGTGGTGCACTGTGGCTGTAGGTTTACATTCCAACTAACTTTCTATGTCTACATATTTTTCATTTAACCCTTGAGTTTTTTTAAAAAACATATTTTAAACCACTGTGTGGAAACTAATTAGACTGAATTATGGGGAGGGACACTAAATTAGTTCTGTCCCTAGTTTCAGTGCCTTAAACTCAGTTGCAACATTCCATATAACCAGTGAGCAAACAGTCTGGAGAAATGAATG
>JAOYMR010000009.1:6748471-6770121 GCA_025802075.1 Tenebrosternarchus preto | reverse complement strand
TGTGTGTGTGTGTGTGTGTGTGTGTGTGTGTGTGTGTGTGTGTGAGAGAGAGAGAGAGAGAGAGAGAGAGAGAGAAAATGTGTGTGCGTTTCCTGTTATTAAGCGTCTACGCTGGCTTATAACTCATTGGTTGGTTTGATCATTTGATTCTGTGAAAATTTGCTAAATGGAGCAAACGTCACTGCTTTGTCACTGCCTCTGATCAACCAGAAAATAACAGTTTGACAAAAGGTGCTTCTGCAGGTTGGTGCAATTAGGAGAATGTTTCACAGAAATTGTTTTCAATGGCTGGTTCAGCTGCTTGTGTACTCGAACGCTCTTCTCAGTGTTACGGAGGGCCTTTTTATGATGGCTCTCTTCTTGCGCAGTTCCAGGAGGTGTGGATGCTGGATGCTGTAGCTGGATGCTGTAGCTGGATGCTGTAGCTGCGGTTCTGATGGTGCTGCTCAACCTGGCGGGAAACTGAGAGGACCTTCTCCTTCCCTCTCTCTCTCCCTCTATTCACCTTCCTCAACATGTCTGCCCTACAGGTAAGGAATGCCCACCCCCCCCACCCCTGGAGAATATCTGTGGTTTTGGTTCACACAGTGGTGGCATGTAGTTTTATCGTGGTTGTGGTGTCCACTGTCTCTGTGCATTACCTTGTTTTTAGACCATCTGGCCCCCAGGCACGGAGTGTGTGGCTAGGTACAATTTTTCTGGCACAACTGACCAGGACCTGCCACTCTGTAAAGGAGATGTCCTGACAATCATAGGGGTCACAAAGGTTGGTTCATTGTCAAATGACTGAAACAGTATCAATTCATCCTATTTATGTTTGTTTTCTGTGTGAGGGTACATGTATGTACTCAAGGATGACGTTGCCAGAAAACGTGTTTAAGCTCTTCTATGGTTTCAGAGTTTATTGGTGTTTGTTTTTTTTTCTTTCTTTCTTTCTTTCTTTCTTTCTAAACCGATGCCTTTTTCTCATCTTTGGCCACAGGACCCGAACTGGTACAAAGCCAAGAACACGGTTGGTCGTGAAGGTACCATCCCGGCAAACTACGTTCAGAAACGAGAAGGGGTGTCCTGCGCAAAACTCAGCCTCATGCCGTAAGTAGTAGGGGTGTGTGAAGTGTGTATCGGTGCATCTGTGTCTGTGTATGGGTGTAGGTACCTGCTGTTATGACCCTTGTCATGTTTGAAAACTAATTGACACAAGAAATGAGTTAAAAATGTCTACAATATCACCTGATATTATGACCCATCACTGCGTTATTTAGTGTTCCAGACCTCTTCACATGATAATGATCAAACATACATTATGACTGCTCTTGACAGAGTACCCAGTTTCTGTGTTTAGCGCTCTGTGTATTCATAGGATTTTCTGCTTCTTTGACCGTCTCACTCACTCCCGTGTATTCACACTTTGCTTTACTGTTGTGTTGAAATATGTGCAAAGAGTTATTTTTTTTGTTTGTTTTTTTTTCCTGACAGTGTGGCTGTCCGGGTTAATGTTAATTTAAACTATAAATAGATTGAGTGGGCACAATCACACCAACAGATGTACACTATTTAGCCTGTGTGGGCTAAATTTATTCCATAAACCTCCAACACCATTACTTTTAACATGTCTGTAAGTTTGTTTGTGGCAGGGGCATTTCCACACTCGCACCTGATGCCTCTTCCGTGCTTCAGACCCCAGCTGCTTAAACTAGGAGCGAGCAGGCAGTGAACCAAACAAAGTGGCTCACAGGACTCTGGGAAATGGAAAAAATAAAGGGCAATCGCCTGGCCTGTGATATGCAAAACGTCCCGTAAGGGGGATGAGAGCTCGTTTCAAAGATGACGTATTGTTTCTTCAATTACTGCCAATTCCAGTATTTGTTTAACAGGTTTTTATTTAGACATGCAAAGCATTTGCTGACATGGGGTGCGTTGTTTTCGTGACCCTGAACATAATCGTTATGGCCCGAACAAAAGAATCTGCTGACTGTTCCTCGGACAGCGCTCTTCACCTGAAGCGGTCTGGTTGTTCCGGAAGCTTCAGACGCACCTGGCTGCTGTAGGTCACATGGCTGGCGGTGCTCTGGCTGGCTCTACGGTAGCCCAGGGTGCGTGTGGACCTGAGGCCATTGTGAAATGCAGATTGCATGCTTGCAGTGCCATGTACTGCAGCCATATTGGAAGCTTGTAATTTTGCATCTTGGGCTTGTTGTAATCGCATGGGTACTGTTTTTAAATTGTATGCTATATGCACCCACTTTAAACTAAATATTAGCAGTTTTGGGTGACCTTAACGTCTTGAGGGCACATACACATACATACAGTGAATCTCTACCTAGGTGGCCTTGATTATGTGTTTCTTAATGTAACCTGTTTCACAGGGAAACCCTTTTCTTTCTGAATGGTTTCTTGGAACCCATGCCAGTCTGAAGAGCCATGCCAACATAAAACGGTGCCAGTGTAAATCCATGCCAAAGTGAAACCATGCCAACATTGAAATGGCAAAGAATTGTGGAATCTGTAGATTTTAATCTACACTGTTATAAAAATAGTGTTGTACATTCAAAATCCTCCATTTCTCAGCTGCTGGTTGTGATGAATCTGTGTTGTGTCAGAGCTGTGTTGTGGAGACCAAAATGTACTTTATTGTCTCTAAGGACTTTAAACTCTGTGAACTCAGAAACGTGTCTGTTAAACTTTACGATACTTGCAGTGAGTTGTGTTGTGCCCTGCCTTCCTCAGATGGTTCCATGGGAAGATCACCCGCGACCAGGCCGAGAGGCTGCTCTACCCACCCGAGACTGGTCTCTTCCTGGTACGCGAGAGCACCAACTACCCCGGCGACTACACCCTCTGCGTCAGCTGTGACAGCAAGGTGGAGCACTACCGCATCATCTATCATGGAGGCAAGCTCACCATCGACGAAGAGGAGTACTTCGACAACCTCATGCAGCTCGTGGAGGTGCGCACCGTCCAGTGGCCCCCAACACACGCACACACACACACACACACACACACACACGCACACACACACACACACACACACACTAAGTCAGAGCTTGAGGTCTCTCTGGCTGGCACCAGACCCTGATGGATTGGGGAACATGCAGGTCATATACTCATGCATTATATGTGCTCTCCTCAATTTGAGCACTACAGTAAAGCCATGGTAGGCTGCCAGTTTTTTTGCTTATGCTTGTCATCTACAAAATACTACATTTTAAAGGGAGCCACAGTGATGACAGGAGCAAGAGTTGTATTTTAGTGTACACCCAAAATCATGCCTTGAAGCTTTTTAAATTATAATGTGCTGCACTTTGATCGGCAAAGTCTCCAGCTGAAACACGGCTTCCACTTTGATACACTGGCCATGTGCATTTTTGTGCAACTTGCATGCAAAGATGAACCAAAAGCAGTCTAATGCATAAAAATATATTTATTTATATGTATATTAAAACAATTGCATTGCAGCAAAAAAAAAAAACTTGCTATTTGCTGTAGGAAATGCGCTCGTCATAAAATAAGAACTAATTTGCTGATAGTCTGATTGCTCGTGTGTGAGCAACGTGTGTGACCTTCCATTTGCTCACACACGAGTTGTAATCCTTGGCCGGTTTCCATGGCGTTGGACACAGTCTTCTAATATTGATGCCTCTGTTGACATAATGGCATCACATCCCACCACATCCCAACGGTGCTTCACTGGATTCAGAGTCCACCAAAGAACTCTGAACTTATCGGCATGGTCAAGGAACCCATGTGTAACGGCGTGAGCTTGATGTGGTCTCTTATCATGCTGGAAGTTGCTATTACAAGTTAGATCGTGGCCAATAAGGGATGAGAACAGAAAGCAGAAATACTGAGAGAGACTGGCCTTCAGACGATGCTCCCTTGGCCTAAACCTTCCTGTCAGTCAGGAGGAATCGAGCCGTTTTCCTCTGACTTCTCTCTTCTTCAGGACTTTTCCACCTGCAGAACTGCTGCTCACTGCATCTTGTTTTGTTTCCCCTCATCATTCTGTGTAAAACTCTAGAGAATAATCATACACACAAGTCACCAAAGAGCAGCAGTTTCAAACCTGCACCATCTGACACCAGCAACCTAACCGTGGTCAAAGTCACTCGATTCTCTCTCTCTCTCTCTCACTCTCTCACACACACACACACACACGCACACACACACACACACACACACACTCACTCATGATTGTGTTATGAACATTAGCTGAAGCTCTTAACCCATGTCTGCATGACTGCAGTGCTGCCACATAGGCTGACTGGACAATTACGTGAGTGAACAGGCGTACATGTTTAATACAGTGGCCTCGAGTGTACGGTTTCACTGTATAACTAGGTAAAACCTTCAGGTCTTTCAGTGTAGTCTAATCAGAGTAGTTCTATCCATCCTTTGTGTTCAGTAGATTTAAGTGAACTGTTCTGCTCACTGTACTTTTACATTTAAACTTAATTTAATTTATTTAATTTATTAGAGTCCTTGGTCTTTCCTATGGGATTTATTTCAGAGGATCCACCATAAGCTCTGTTAGGACTAGGAGGACTTTCTCTTGCATAGACATTTTTTTTTCTTACTGACGGTTACATACTGGTCCAAAAATAGACAAAACAGGAAGTGGATCCACGTCAGACAGGGCCATAGATCCAGAGAGAGTGTTTGAATCACGCTCCAGGAAGTGTGTGTGCACACGCGCGCACACACACACACACATACAGACTCAGCTGGAGGTCAAAAGGTTCTATTAATACAGTTTTTTGCTGGTATTTTATGTGTACAAAGATGATCAGTCCACTTTGTTTGTTTGTGTGTGTGTGCGTGTGTGCATGTTTTTTAGTGTATATTTGACCTCATCAAACTGTTTTGATTTCTGTACCTAGACTACTTTCAGAGTTTGTCTCCATATCTTATGATCATTAACTAAAATGTAAGGCACTTCTCCTCTGTGAAATTAGTTCCTTTCCTTTAATAGTGTTGTTTTTTTGAAATGGACATTTGCAATTCCTGTGTTTAGAGGAAACCCCCACTGATGTAAATTAATTGACAGTGTCCATCCTTTCATAACTCCAGTATGGTTGCGGTCAAGCTTGGAAGTGGGGCAGAATAATGCTTGGTTAATCTGGCCCCTCCTTGGCTCTCCCTCTCCACCCTTTCCACACTTTTCTCCGCCCTCTCTCTGTACTCTCTCGCCTCCCCTCTACAACCAAGCCTATTACTGAATTCCTGACATTCTTGAGTATAATTTTGGATACTCTCTCTCCCTTATATCACTGTTTCTGCTTCGTCAGTCTTCCTCAGTTCCTCAGCTGTTGGCTTAGTGGATGTTTTTTTTTTTTGCGCTTTTTAAAAATGTATTTAATTACTTTTGCAAAAGACCACCTAAAGCCTCCCTTAATTCTCTGTTTCTTTAAATGATTGAGCTGTGGACATGGTGAGTTGCTGTCTTTGGTTTCTGACTGCATTACAGTGATACCATCCATTAGCAGACACAGGAGATGGTTGCAAAATGTCGTCCTTGTCCTACAGAGTCCACATTCAGCACAAATGTTATCACCACCCTGTCATTTGCACCACCACCCACAGAGAGGTCCCAATGTCCCTCACAGTTTTCAGCTGTACAGTTAAACACATTTGAGCCTTTTTTTTTTTAAATGCAGTAGTACAAGGCTGAAAGCAAGGGTGGTGTTCACCTTGCTTTGTAGTTCTGTAATATTACAGCCGACGCTGGTTTGGTTAACGGTGGTGACTTTGGTAGCTGCGTGTGCTGTTTTGGATGGTGTTCGAGAGAAACGGCGTCTCTTGTACATGGTTATTGTTTCACCTTTTACCCGCGCTACAGTTCCTGGAAACGTTGACAAAAAGGAAGTGACAAAGAGGAAGCTCTCTGCATGGGTTCCGGCTCATTTAAGAGTCTTGATCGATACCGTCCTGTCGACTACACCCTGCTGCCGCCAGTGCGTTGCCGTAGCGACCGACCTGCGGCTTCCGCCACTGCAGAGCCCATGGGGGTGTTCTGCATGGAGTGTGTGTGTGTGTGTGTGTGCAGTATGAGCACAGTATTCTAGAGCTGTTGATGCTCGGAAATGCCCTCTGTTGATGATGTATCATCAATTTTAACAACTTGACAACATTTAAGAGGAAGCAAAGTCCTGCATCTTAGAACGATCCTTCCTTAAAGCGTTTCAGAAATGAAGATGGTAGAAGTTCCCCACAGCACTTTTTCTTATGCTAGTGCAATGGAGTTTGAATGAACACAGATCTGCTAAAGTCATGAGTTATATATCAGGTTCTGTTTATACAAGCGTGATGGCAACAAACTCTCATCTAGAATGGCGTTAATTGTTCATGGTGTGTATATGTGTGTGTGTGTGTGGGGGGGGGTGTGTGTGTGCGCGCACGTGTGTGGCCTCTGTTTACCCCTCAGCACTACACCAAAGACGCAGATGGTCTGTGCACCAAACTGATCAAACCCAAACTCATGGAGGGTACTATTGCAGCACAGGACGAGTTTTTGCGAAGTAAGGCCATCGTAGACTTTTAAGTGCTTGGAGGAAACTCTCTCTCTGTGTTTTTCTCTGTCTGTTTCTGTCTTTTCTCTTTCTGTTCATCTCTGTCTCTGTCTGTCCTGGTTTCTCTGTGCTTTTCCCTGGCTGTTTTTTTGTTTTTGGTCTCTCGCTCTCTACCTCATCATTCTCCGTGTCTCTCTCTACACGTATTGCTTTGTGAAGTCCTTGTATGCTGGAATTATGGGAGCTGTAGTAATGTTCATCTTTCTGCGTCACGCAGGTGGATGGGCACTGAATCGAAAAGAACTAAAGCTCCTTCAAACCATAGGAAAAGGAGAATTTGGGGGTAAGATTCACGATCTTCAGGTTCCTTTGTTAGGAAGTCCCAGTTTGGACCACTTCTTCTCATGTACTGCACATTAAGCTTTGTGTGTGTGTGTGTGTGTGTGTGTGTGTGTGTGTGTGTGTGTGTGTGTGTGTGTGTGTGTGTGTGTTTTATCATTTGTGCTTGAGCAAGTTAAAAGTCCTTTTAAATGTGCCTCTCCCATCTGTGTGGTGACGTGTGGTCTGGCATGTGCTGCTCTCCGGTGTGTTTTTCCTCAGATGTGAAGGTTGGAGACTACAGAGGCACTAAAGTGGCTGTCAAGTGCATCAAGAACGACGCCACGGCGCAGGCCTTCCTCGCCGAGGCCTCCGTCATGACGTACGTCCCGCTCGCTCCCGACGCGACGCGCTAAAAAAAAAAAAAAAAAAAAACCCTTCAAATCTGCCGTGATGCGTGGAGACCAGTGATTGCAGTGATTTTGCCGAATGCTGAATCTGTTGTGTGTGGCCTGCATGTTGTCTAGGCAAATGAGACACAACAATCTGGTGCAGCTTTTGGGAGTGGTTGTGGAGGAGAAGGGGAGCCTGTTCATAGTCACAGAGTACATGGCCAAGGTCAGCAAAGCCCAGAACCATGATCATTACACACGGACTGACTGGACACGCACACGGGTGCCGTGGCTGCACTTCACGTTTGGATCATTTTCCTTCTTTAATTCGTGTGTGTGTGTTTTTGGGGGGGGGTGATGTGCTCTAATTACGCTGATGTGTTGGCTGGAAACTTGCGTTAACATTTTGTATCTCGCGTTATAGAGATCAAATGGAAATTGCAGAATTCTGCTGTGAATCTTTTAAGTTGGTTTCAAAAAAAAGAAAATCTACATGTTTTAAATGCAGTCAATTCTAAATGACACCATTTACTGAAATTTAAATTAAGTTCCATAAATAAAGTATGATGCTCTGTTTGGATAAATGATTGAGCAACTACTGCCCGTTGCCTGGTGGAGGTCAGAGGTCGTGTCTGCCTCAGCATGTCTAACGAGGCTTGGCTGGTTCTTTCCAGGGCAGCTTGGTGGACTACTTGCGCTCTAGAGGACGCACCGTTATTGGAGGAGACTGTCTGCTTAAATTCTCCATGTGAGCTCTTAAATAGTTTGTTATTGGTATTTATAATTCTTGATTCTCCATAAAAATATCTTTGCCCTAATATCATTATTGGTGCTTCTCTGCTCCCTGTTTCTCCCCTCCCCGCTCCCAGGGATGTGTGTGAGGCCATGGAGTACCTGGAGGCTAATAACTTTGTGCACAGAGATCTGGCAGCGCGGAATGTTCTAGTGTCCGAGGACAGCATTGCCAAAGTGAGCGATTTTGGTTTGACCAAGGAGGCATCATCTACTCAGGACACTGCAAAGCTCCCTGTGAAATGGACATCTCCTGAAGCTTTAAGAGAAAAGGTAGTGTTTCGGTGAGCGTATGTGAGTGAGTGAATCACGTGCTAAAGGCTCTGAATCCTGGCAAAACCCTGTTTTTCCTGTTTGTGCATGAACAGAAGTTCTCCACTAAATCTGATGTATGGAGCTATGGAATCTTGCTCTGGGAGATCTACTCTTTTGGTCGTGTTCCATACCCAAGAATTGTGAGTATTTTTAATAGTTAAATGCACCTTTTGTTTTTAGAGATGTTCCCTGTGTCTTTTTGTTTCTTGTCTCATCTTTTTCCCTAAGGACAGTAACTACATTTGAATATCCTGATGTAGAAATATCAGATTGTTTGGCATCAAATTTCTAGATCTGAACTTGGTGTTACCAGTACATGTACTACATATAGTTCACCAGCAGAGGGCAGCATGCTCCACTGTTTGTATTGTTTATCATGTTTTAACATAGACCCTCTCCCTGTCTTCTCCTAGCCTCTGAAGGAGGTGGTCCCGCGTGTGGAGAAAGGCTACAAGATGGACGCGCCAGACGGCTGCCCTCCAGCTGTTTACGACCTCATGAAGCAGTGCTGGACCCTAGATGCAGCGGTACGGCCCAGCTTCCAGACGCTGGGAGAGAGCCTGCAGCAAATCAGAGCCAAGGAGCTCTACCTGTGAGCCTGGAGAGAGAGGCCCACCAGGAACGGGATGGAACCCGTCACGAGGAGAGAGAACACGAGCGAGAAATGAAGCGGGACCCCAGACTGGCCCCACTCTGGGGCCACACGACCACCTGTCCTCAGACCAGCACTTGGACTTCACAGACTTAAGGAAAGGAAAAAATAAAACGCAGACGGTGAATTTAATTCTGGCCAAATTCTGTTAGCGATCGCCACAGTTTTTGTTTGTTTGTTTGTTTGTTTGTTTGTGTTTTTTTTTACTTGTTTCTTTCTTTACTTCATGATTTATGTTGCTGAATCGGGGAGGCTGGCCTTCTCCAGAGTTTGCGCCTCTGTTTGACTTCAACATCCCATCTATGCCCGATTACCACCTGTATTCGCCAGTCACCCCACCCCACCTGCACCACAGAGACAGTTGATCTCTGGCAGAAACACCTTCCCCGAGGCAGCGTTGTTTGGAAAGGCATTGGTGGTGTTCTCACCTCCCAATGCCAACTCATATTTGAGCTCTACTGTTCTCCCTCTTGGACCTTGCAATACTGACGCACCGATTCCTCTTGCAGACATGTACAGTACCACCTGTGTGTGAACGGGTGTGTGAATCAGAGACGTTGTTGCAGTCCTGCTATGTGTAATGCACAACCTCTCTCCAGATGTTGGTGAGATGAATCATCTGTGCCTCCAGTGCACTGGGGCTCTGCAAATGCCCCTCAGCTGTTGTTGTTATTTGGTTTTTATATGTTGTTTACCTCCTAATTTTTTGTATTGCAATTTCTTTCATGGACTTGACTGAAAAAAAAAAATGGGTCTGGTCCTCTGATCTTTACCGTTGGAAACAGACTGAACGTGTGTATTCTCATGGTCAAAATGTGAGCTTTCTGGGAGGTTAGTTCTTTATGATCCCAAAAAAAACAAAAACTTCACCCCAATTCATGTCAGAGCAGAGTGTATGTTAATGAAAAAAGATAATATAAATCTGTCAGTATACACAAGGCTGGAGAGAGAAACATGTAACACATTTCTTGATATTTAAAAATTGCACTTGTCATTTATCATTTTAACAGTAAAAACATGTTGACAATGGTGTCTGGACTCCGAATAACTTCGCTTGGCATCTAGCATGTTGGTACCAGGTTCTCAGCTCATGGGCGGACACAGCGGAAGCTCCAACATCTCCTATATGAACTATTTCCTTAAACCTCAAGACAGGAAATATTGAAATGACCCCACAGGCACTCCTGAGTTTACCTCCAGAGAATACCAGCAGAATTCCATCAGGGCAATAGGGGAAAAAGTAATGTTTACTGCATTTCAGGATAACTGACGTGCAAATTCCTGAGAGAATGCTGTTGATGGCTTCCACTTCCATAGACTTTCCGTTCATCTGAATATGATTAGATGTGTTCAGATTTCATTCAGGTAGAAGGGAAATGAAATTCTGGAGCCGTTGGAGTGTGATATATTGTCTTTGTCTCGTGTTGCTGGTTCAGGACGGGCTGCATCACAGCCATGTCCTTCAGAGTGCAGGAGATCCTCAGCTCTGATACAGATAATGCAGCCCCTATCTGGTAAGCCTGGCTTCTCAGTAACAGGAAAACTGCTGACTGTACAATCAGGTTGCAAAATTTATATCTGTACATTTTGCTGAATCCTTAATATGGAACGCAAACCATGCCAGGCCACAGAGGCGCAAGGACACTGTGTTTCCATCCTTGTTAAAAATACACGGTTTTGTTTACTATAGTGAAATGACGAAATTATATGCAGTCGGGAGGTTGAGCTCCTCCACATGTGTTTGTAACGCACCATCGCAGCACTCCCCAAACAGCCCTGTCTGTCGGCTGATCCACGGTGTGCGGCGAGCCGTGCCGGCGGGCAGTCAGAGGAGCCCCTGTGACGGAAGCTGGGTTTGAGAAGGCGAGAGCTCCACTGAAGCTGAACGTCTGGGGCTCGGGTGTCGAGCACACAGCCCGCGTGAGCCTGGAGGACTGAAGGGGTTCCGCACCGTGCCTGGTGCATCGTAGAGAAGAGGACTAGAAGAGGACTAGACTTCACTGGGGTGCCTGAAAAGGCCGCATGTTTAATAGGTTTGGTACAGCAGATTTAGTGTTTGAGAATGTTTTACTGTTTAATATAAAAAAGAAAGTTGTAATAATTGCTGGTCATTGGAGGGATTTTAGTGTTTTTCTGGAAGTTTTCTAGAAAAAAAACTCGAAGTTTTTCTTCCCTATTGGTTTTCACCTCCTCTGTTCAATAGAAGATTTTCTGACCTGACATAAGTCCAAATGCACACAAAAAAAACCCAAACGTTCCTGTGTCCTATGTAATCAAGCATCAGGGGAAAATGGCAGCTGACATGTTAACGTTGAGCTACTGAAATATCAAGGTTCTTCCACCTGGATCAGCAGGTCCCTTCTGTACCCCCTCATCAGCATCTGTTCGAATCTCCCTCGTGAAATTAGCGTGAACCTCCCCAGATTGGCCCTCAGCCACTCCCATCCTGAGGTTGCCAGAACACCCCGCTTCATCTCTGGATTCTAGTCTAGGTTTGGGTGTCACTGCAGGACACCTCACGCAGACAGAGAGAGGCTGATTTTTGAAATGCATGTGAATTGTGCCCTGAAACACGTTGTGTGAACTACGAGTGATGAATCCTTAATGAAGTAAAGATGCCATTTAAGGGCCAAGATAATTCCACTTTTATGAGTAACACTCATCAGGGAGGCTGTTGGCCTTCATTTCAGCCAAAAGCACCTCCTCAGCTACTTGCACTGGCATGAATCTGCACGATCAAATAAGTCCACGACAATTTGACAAAGCAGCTTGGCCGTTTAGCTGGCATATACTGCAATGTTTAGACAAACAACTTTGAGCACAGATTTTTATATCTCTGCACATTACAAACAAAACAAAACAAAAAATGCAAGCTGGGAACAACGACTGATGAGACTTTCTGGTGCAGAGCAGTGACTCATTTCTAAATCCATGAGCAATAAATACCCCAAAGGGCAAGAATAAAGAACCACACCAGTCACATCAGTGATTGTTAACCACTCTGCTTATTTGTTAGTGCAGCTTCTATGTTCTATCCTAATAATATCTGGATCTGTGTTCCCAAACTGACCAGTGATGGAACAAAATATGTCAGCTGATATATTGTGCTTGGATACAGTCTGTAATCCCAGTGAGTAGATGCAGGTTTGGTGTTTCTAATAAAGAAAGGAGGGCAGCTTTATGCATTAGACATAAGGATTAGGTTTTAATGTTTTGTTTTATGTGGGCAGAGGTAATCACGTGCAAAATTCTATTTGCGAATCTCTGTACTTCCCTGTGTATGATCTGTGTTGGAAGAAATGCTAGCATTTTATCTTTTTTCATATTTACAAAGTCTTTAAATAGTTGCAGTACAACTTTTTGGTTGCTACAGGAAATAAAGAGGGTCTAAACTCCTCAAACATATTTAAAATCATTTTAAATTGTATTTAAATCAATACAACATTTACCTGTAGCTGTCCTGTACTCTGGGGGAAAATGCAGGTTTCATTATTCTACACTGCTGTCCTGCTAAGTACTAAAACAAAGTAGGCAAACTTCAATTACTCAGCTAAATAGTTGAATGATGACTGTATATGAAATATTTATTAATCACTGGGTTATTTTTGTATAAGCCAGCAGGTACAGAATCATCATCTGTAGATTACTAGAACACGGTTACGCTTTTATTAAATTACTTGCTTTAATCACCGCCCCCTGATGGCACTGGGATAGCATTGCTCCTAATTTCACTAAGATACTAAGATACCGAATTAAGGTTCTTGCCCGTCTCGTTAGCGTAGGCCAACGTTACAATACTATTAGAATTTTATCAGTTTTTGTTTTCTATAGTGCACTGAGAATTATATTTGATTCATCATTCAAAATCTCGAAAACTAATCTTTTAAGGGAGGCGCAAAGTCAAAGTCACGAGGTGCGATGCAAGTAGCGGCGTCATGTGTAACTGAACTGCACATCTTTGGATCATATAAAGAGGAGACAAACTGCAAACGATCAGCATACTCCTTTTGCGCTCCGCAGGAGCTGTCCATAAGAATCCGGTGCTGAAAAATAGCTCTCTGAAGCCTGCATAAAAATAAAAGGACTTGTATTCTATTTTACTCAGTTAGTTGATTCATTACACTACGGACCAAGGTTACATTTTGACTGAAGTTTTCCGATCTCCTGGTTGTAAAGTGTGAAGATTTGCCTAAGAGGAATAATGGCATTTATGGTAAAACAGATTTTAGGGGAGAAACTGAAGGATATCACTGGGGGTCTTGGAGAGGAAAAACCTGAAGGTGAGACCTCCGTGGCAGGAGCAAAGGGGATGACACAAGAAGAGTTCGAACAATATCAACAACAGTTGGCGGAGGAAAAGTAAGTGTATTATTTCCCTCATTTACTCTAGGTTTCTATTAAGAAAATATCGAGAAACGCGCGGGAAACCAATATTTTTGGCGCGCACTGAAATCACAGGTAGGTAGCCAACGTTTAAGGACCTTCACCTAAAGGGTCCGCTAAAGCAAACTGATTTAATCTCAAGACATAATTTACATTCTGAAAGTTGAATTAAGTGACAGGGCATATTTAAAGTATGTTGTTTTTCAACAGCAGCCTAGATTTAATTGTTTATCTGTAGCCCAAGCCTGCATCTTAAAATAAACGGATCTTTAGATAAAATAATACGTTCTGATTGCCTGGCATTTATTTTTCGGTATACCGCAGTGTAAAAATAGAATCATTACTTCTTGCTCATATGTAATATAAGGAGGATTCTGGAACGGTGGTTTTCGTTTACAGTTCGCCTTACTTCCAATCAATACTACACCCACATTGCCCTCTATACCGATGTTTGTACCTGACTTGAAGGCCATGACTCCTTTCCAGAAATACACAAACGACTCTTTCTTTCTTTTGCATGCGTTTTCATGTTACGTTTTCTTGGTTTGTGTTTGCTCCACACTAAGTGACAGGAAAAATATGCAGTGTCAGCATTACAAGAAATTAAAATTACTTTAAGGTGTGAGGTATTTACTCTATGGTGCCACTCCAGCACACAGGGCATTTCAGCTGTTAATTGCACAAAATGTTCACTCAGGATGGAGCGAGATGCCAGCTTTGCTCAGAGGAAGGCGGAGAGAGCAACAGTGAGGTCCCACCTTAGGAATAAGTACAGACTGCCAAAGGTAGGTAGCATTACATAACACAGGTGTAGGGTTGGGGGGGGGGAGGGTGTCCCCCTAATTTTCCTTCTCACACCATCATATAATATGTTTGGTTGGGTGGTGTGAGGAGTGAGAACCCCACCCCAAAAAAAAAGTTTAAATAATGCATGCTTAATGTGTCTCACTTACAGTCAGATATATATATATATATGATTGTTTTGTATGCTGCTCTGTTCATCAACTCTGTTCTTTACCCACCTGCATGGGTTTTTCCACCCCCAAGAGTGAGACAGATGAAACTCAGATTGAGGTGGTGGGTAAGGACGTTGAGCTCCCTGTGGAGCTGGCTAAGATGATCGCTGAGGACAACCAGGAGGAGGAAAACCAGCAGTCTTTCCTCGGTCAGCTGAGCAACATTCAAAATGTTGATATCGACCAGATGAAAGACAAAGCCCAGACCACCCTTGAAGATCTTAAAAAATCAGCTGAAAAGTGTGATGTCATGTGAAGTAGACCCAGATATTCAAGATTCAGGGTGAGAGAGCTGATCTAGAATCAGATGCTTCTTAGCTTTCCTGGTCAATAATTTACTTAAGCATAAAAAGAGATTCTGAAACAACGCATTCCTTGCAAAGTACTTTAATGCCTTAGTCTCAGGGTTAGTGGTAATGACTTTAATACATGTGTATGATGCTGTGGTTTATTCAATACTTTGTGGCTCATTCAAGATGAGATCAAATCTGCTAAGAGAGAAAAAGTTCTGAAAGTTCTGAGTCACTGTACAATCACAACTACATAAACTACTTAACGATTTTTCATCACTTGTAATCTGTGTTTTGTTTTAGGATATAATTTGTAATTCTGTTTTTAAAGAAATGTTTAAATTTGTTGTAGCCTTATATCTACCAGTACCTATGCAAAGGTTTCCTGATGTTAAGATGATCTTACATTTTACTTACGTTTTTGTATTTGTATAATTAATTATTTCTTTGTTGTTTTTTAATAAAATCAGTTTAGTATTTTACATGCTGAATGCACCATTACAGGCAAATAAATAAATGTGGGCAATAAAAATTGGAGTCATTTCGGAACAGTTTGAATGCTGGAATATTGGCGTATCGATCCGTGTTATATTTGTTTTGAAAATAAATCTATCAAGCTAGTCGAGTTCAGCGGCGCAAAGCCAGCAAGTGTTCCGTAAGATTTTATTACCGTAAAAGAAAAACGAATAAATGTAGTGTGAAGTTCCTCCTCCTGACCGCTAGATGGTCAGGAATTCCCTATCATTAGTTGCAATTCTACTCTAGAAGCAGGAAGTGAATTGTTTGTTATGTTGTGTAAGTTAAGATCATAGACCGTATACGGTCTCTGGGTAAGATGTTATGTTCGTCATCTGCCTAAAATTAGGGTATCGATTTTAAAAACTTGCCAAGATTGTTTTAAAATGTTTAAAATGTGTTTTGACGAATGCAAGGTAAAAATGTTTACTTTGTATTTGTATGGGTACATATGTAGTTTTATTTCCAACTCTTAGCAATTCGCTTTTACGAATGTCATTAGTATGTAGTCAGTGACATTTGTCTGTTATGTCGTGTGAAGATCTCCTCACTCCTAACTGCAGCAGGTGAACTAAAGAAGCCTGTTTGCTGAGTAGAACAGTTCAGCTGTGTTACTGGGTTGCGCTGGTGATCACTCTTGGTGCCAAGTCTTTACCCTTTCTCCTCATAAAAACTCAATGCAGAGGAAAAATGCCGTAAAAGATGGATTGAGAGTGCGAATGGAGCGTGACACTTGGGTTACATAATCAGTAACAACAACGGAAAACGTAGGCACAGGAATGGAGACCGAAGCGGATCTCTTCTACCGTCAGTTGCCTAAAGTGGTAAGTGAACTTAGCGAATGCAAGGTAGCTAGCCTTCGTTTGCTTCTTGAAGTAAGTTGCAGACTGGTTGTCTAATTTGCTAGCTTTAGCTACCAGTTAAGCCGAGGTTAAACGTCTCAGGTCAGGCTATTAAGCTATCTTAAGTTTATGAATGGGTAATTAATCAAATGATTAGGATTTTGCAATGTGGCTGATAATTACTGTTTTGACTTATAGGAACTCCATGCGCATCTCAATGGCTCCGTCAGCTTTGCAACTATGGAGAAGCTCATTGCCCGAAAGCCGCACCTCAACATCGAGCACAGTATGACCGCCATTAGGAGCGGACAGCGACGGACACTGGAAGAGTGTGTACTTCCACCAACACCAGCTAACGCAGAGACTTAGTTATTCTTTTTTAAAAGGGTCCAAAAAATAATGTGCAGAATAAAGCCACAGATTTGATCGTAGATTATAAAAGATGTAAATCACTCTATCACACAAATGTTTGCTGAGAGAGAACTGAATTCCTATGCAAGCACAGAAACATTCAATGGGCAACTGAAATTCTGTTTTATGTGCAGCCAAATAATACAATAAACAAAACAATACTGCTGGTGGTGGTGTTTTTCTTTTCACAGATGCTTCCAGGTTTTCAAAGTGATTCATCAACTTGTTGATTCAGAGGAGGATATCCTAATGGTAAACCAGTGCTTGTTTTGCTGATCTCGGTTTAATCCTGGTGTAAGATTTGTTGAGGCATCTTTTACTTTCAACAGGTTGCTAAAGATGTTGTTCGGGAATTTGCTGCAGATGGGGTGAAGTATCTGGAACTGCGTAGCACGCCCAGGGAAGAAGCTAAATCAGGTATCTTAAGGTTTTACCAGTGGACTTCAGGATTTGGAGGAGGTGTATGCTGCCTTCATGCCATTTTAAACACGTTATTTATAATAACTTGCCTTTTTTGTCAAGGTCTGTCTAAGACGAGGTATGTTGAAACCATCATTGAAGCTATTCGTCAGTGTAAGCAAGAAGGGGTTGACATAGATGTCAGGTTAGTAAATCAATCCAAAGAATTCAAAGTATTGTGGTATGCCAACTTAAAAAAACACCATACATATTAAACGTCCATTAAGGGCAGCTGTTTTCAGGAGAATTTCTCTCAAATAGATTTCTAGTGGCCGTGGACCGCAGAAATGGCTCTCGGGTAGCCATGGAGACAGTGAAGCTTGCTGAGGACTTCATGTTGTCTAGTGACGGTTTGGTGGTAGGGCTGGACCTCAGCGGTGACCCTACAGTAGGTGCAGACTTGTTCCTTTCATAACGTACATGGTTTTACAGTACAGACCATAAGCACTATTGTTTTCAAACTTTGTTTTTTTTAAAAAATGTTTTATGTTGGGCTTTAAAAGGTGGGTAATGGAAAAGACTTACTCCCTGCCCTCCAGAGAGCCAGGAATGGTGGGCTTAAGCTGGCCTTGCATATGTCTGAGGTTTGACCACAACACTAATCCATAATAGTGTTAAACATCTGTTCTTGGATGACTTGACTATGTTGCAGTATATGTAAATGTTGTTTCAGGTTCCTTCTCAGAAGGAGGAATCTGAGATGCTGTTGAACTTGCCTCCTGACAGAATTGGACATGGCACATATTTACACCCTGAAGTTGGGGGTTCGGAGAGCCTTGTGGATAAAGTTTGCAAGCAAAAAATTCCTATAGGTGAATAATATTCATTATAATGTTTTTTGTTAATGTTTTTCCTATTACTTTTGTAACTGCAGTGCTGTCATCTGGTTAAGGCACTTGACTAGTAATTAGATGGTTGCTGGTTCAAACCCCACCTCTGCCAAGTTGCCACTGTTGAGCCGCTGAGCAAAAGCCCTTAACCCTCAACTGCTCAAGATGTATTCAGTCACAATTGTAAGTCGCTTTGGATAAAAGCGTCAGCCAAATGCCATAAATGTAAATAAATGTATATGTCAATAACAACAACAACAAAAAAAGACTCTGGGGCTTTGGGTAAAACTGTTGAGCTCTGTGCTCCTGTTGCATAGTATGTCTAGAGACCCAGAATAAATGATTTTGCTTTACTCTTCTGTTTTCTTTTACAGAGCTGTGTTTGACCTCTAACGTCAAGGGTCAGACTGTACCTTCATATAATGACCACCATTTCCGGTACTGGTATGAGCGGGGACACCCGTGTGTGCTTTGTGTAAGTTAGTCTTTCCTCTTTCTGTGGGGAACCAGCACTGGTGGGTTTGAAATAACTGAGCTTGCCTTCAACACCCCTTTCCAACTCTTCCCTTCAGACGGACGATAAAGGTGTGTTCTGCACTGACCTCTCTCAGGAATACCAGCTAGCTGCTTCCACGTTTGCCCTAGGTCCGGAGGCTGTGTGGGACCTTTCCCAGCGGGCTGTGCGGTGCAGCTTCGCCCCGGAGCCCCTGAAGCTGCAGCTGGAGCGCAGGTGGGCGGAGCTCAGACCCGGTGTCCTGCTGCCACTTCCGCCTCAGTGAAAGGCCTTCCAGACGGGCAGCTGGGCAGCAACATGCCTGCCAGTGGCCCTCCTTTGGCAGTACACTTGTTTTACCTCAGGGAAGTGCACATCTCGTGCACTGATCAGTTGACTGATCAGTCATTTTATCAGGATTTGGGCTGCTGAGTCCTCCAGGGACGTGTTAACATTGAATTTCAGTTGAGGAGTATACCGAGACTATTAATATGTGAACAATACGTTTTGATTTGTCCTGTTGTCCTAGGACTTGATGTATGATTGTTAATATAAAGAAGAATCTGTCCTTCTCAATAAATAACACCATTCTTAATGAGTGTGCTGTATAGTCTGGTTATTATGTTGAATTGTTATATATGAGTCCTGCCAACAGGGGGCAGCAGTAGAACAAAAAGAATCCTGCTGACTACTCCTGCACTATTTTTCCTTCCGTTCGTGTGATGGAGAGACCAGCCTCACCACCACTGGTGTTGTCGGCATTCTCGCTGCTATTGCATGAATACCTGGGCCACACTCCCCAAAAAATTTCAGCTTGACGGTCCTTCTCCCACAAAGCTGGAACAAAACCAGCTACTGTCCGTCCGTAGATTCCCAACCGTTTGCTAACTGGCTGCAGATTCGTTGAGGGCGGGCTGAAGGCACCTCTCGGTAACATGAAATGACCAGACTCTCCAGCCCTCATGAATAGGCCTGATGGTTGAAAGTGGCTGGTGAAAGATCATGGGTGGATTTTGGAAAAGTTCACATTTCCAGCCCCGAATGAACTAATTCACTTTCCTATTGCTCAGTCTGTCAAATAGCAGAACTTGGTCACTTTTGGCTGAGGCTCATCAAAAAAAGTCTACACTTATAACCGAATGGCTGTAATTCTGTTTCTGGAAGTGGGAACAGTTGGTGCTGAGAGTGCTTTCATGTTTCAGACAGCATTAGGCTCGTCTCCTGTTGGCATTCAAACGTATTGATTTTTTTTTCTTCCTCCTCTGTCTCTTTTTAGCTGGAGGCAGAATAGATCCCAATCCTCAGCTCTCTATAGTCACTGCAGCTCTGCCTGGTTGTTCAGAGAAGCAAGACCACCCTGCCATTCTTTTTCATCAGTGTTGTCTGGCTCTGGAGAACAACATCTTAAAGAGCAAATATCCTATGTTTTGGATATTAGGTCTGCACAGTGTACCACTGCAGGGAAAGAAGTTCTTCAACCTTTGGAATTATCTAGATTTTCAGTTTTAGACAATTCTTCTTTCCAAAGCCGTTTTTCAGTCTGAATTATTTTTGCTATTTTGGGGGTCTCTGGCATGATTAACTCTTCAGTGACATTAGCAGTTGTTTTTTTTTCCTGATGTTCCAGTAGCCCCTCCTTTTTTTGTTTTGTCCATTGATCCAAGAGACGCTTCACAGATAGTAAATAGTTTAGACACATATCTAAAAGTATCAATTGGTTTATTGTCCATATTTTAAGTGTAGAATATCTGAAAGGCACTTAATTATGACATTAATTAGGACATGTGACTCTAAAACCCATGAACACAACAATACAGCTAGATTCAGAGTACCAGTCACCACCCTGTCTGCTTTCCCTGAAAGACAATGCTTATTTGGGCTTTGAACGCCGTATCATTTGTCTATAAACCAGGTCATCCAAGAATGCTGTCATGGTTAAAGTGTAGGTGGAAATAAAATGACTGCCAGATTAAAAGCCTGTAGGGAAGCTCCAGTCTTGGCTAACGTAAACCAGCTAAATACAGTCGCCTGTGTTTGGTCTGTGTAAACAAGGGAAATATTATCTCTTACTTTTGCTGATGTAAACCAGGTAAATACAGTCCCCTGTGTTTGAAGCACAATAACATGTAGCAAGACGGTACACGTGTAGAGGTTTGACAGTATGTGGCACATGTCATAAAGTTGTGAGAAGAGCAACATGGAGATCAGTAGTAACCGTCTCTGGTAGTACTTTGTGTCTCCTTCCATTGTTGTCTCAAGTCTCTGCAGTAGACAAGTCTGGTTCACTGATAATATGCACATTATAGATGTAGACTTTGAAAGTAAGCCTTGCAAAGAGAGAGGGCCTGTTCTGTAGAGTTACTTAAGTCAGGTTTCTGGGTGGATCAGACGTGATGGATAAGAGTCTCAATTCCCCTTAGAGTCCCTCACTCTTCACAAAAAAAAAAATACAGCTATGAAGCTTCACCATACACACTGTGTGCACTCAGTAATGGACTATAATGGCTCTTAGATGCTGGTGGTGAAGGGCATCATGGGGTTATTGGTGAGAAACAGGCATTAACCTAAGGTTCGAATAGATTTATACATTTCATCTGTGTGATGGTGCAACGTAGCCCAAGATATGGTGCAAAACTTAATCATTCAGTTCAGGTACAAATATCTATTATTAAAGCATATACAAGTAATAGGCATTACTGAAGATATTGAAATACTGAAGTACAAAGAATTTACCCTTGAGATTTAAATTAAAAATTTAAATATATGAATGAAGTCACCCAGCCTTGGAACAAAATAAGGGAAAACCCAGCAGTGAGCAGACCAACAGTGCATGCAGTTTCAAAGTCTAATCCATATCTTGGCAGTACAGTGTGTGCTAATGCACAACTAGACAGTACGGTGTACTGGTGCTAAAATATGATCCCAGTGCCAGGCTTCAGGGGCATGAATGAAGTTTTCTATCAATACCAATTCCAGATGTCCCCCTCTTCCTACACTTCAGGCTTGACCTGACTGATGGTTTGTTTGGAAACAAAGTGTCTTCTGGAGAGCTGCTTGAGAGCACGTTGGCTGCCCTTTCGAGCATGTAATTGTTGCTGGAGTGCCAGGAGGAGTGTGGGGGATTGGCTGTGTAAAGGCTTTGGGGGAACTGGCAGGAGAGTTTCTCTGCAGTAACAGATATCCTTTAATAAAGCTGCAGCATTCTAGCAATGGACAGTAAACTGATGCGGTGAGATAAGGACAAACAATGGTTTGTTTCTGGCAGCTACTTATTTAAAAGGGCTTTTATATGACATTACGAGGTGGGGGGGGGGGGGGGGGGGGGCCGTTTAAAAAAAAAATTGCAGTAATGGGGTAAGGAATTGAAGTCGGTAAAAAAATGGTTCTATTGAAGTAATGTCCCCTGCGGTTATGGGTGTTACGTGTTTGGATAAT
>JAOYMR010000009.1:6714054-6746969 GCA_025802075.1 Tenebrosternarchus preto | reverse complement strand
ATGTCGGTCGCTCTGGTGTGCACGGGAAGTGAGCGGTCATGTCGGTCGCTCTGGTGTGCACGGGAAGTGAGCGGTCATGTCGGTCGCTCTGGTGTGCACGGGAAGTGAGCGGTCAGTTGGCTGGTTGAGGAGCGCAGAGAAGCCTTGCTCTTCACACGCTGATGACCTGATGACCTCAGCAACCAATCTGGGATCTTAGTGGTTCTGTGAAAATGTTTGGCCTCTGTGTTAGTTATCCAGTAGGTGCACAGAAAGAAGATCATTAGATTCCAGATGCCTTGCCACTTAGTGGTGTTTTGACTTGCTAATTGTTCACACTTAAGGCTGTTTTTAATTTTTCTGGAGTGTGTATTTTTGACTGTTCTGCATAAATTTAAATCTGACAGTTTCCTTTATGATTTCAGGTGCTTTTGTTTTTCCAGGAGCTAAAACATTGCACCCTACTGCATTTTTCTTCTCTAATACAGCATTTCTGCAGTATGTTATTGATGTACAACACAATCCAAGTTTCAGATCATGAAACACTTTGAATGCTTTTGTTTTGAAAAATAATTGAAAATGCATTTGTTTGCTTCACTGTGTTTACATGGTCTTGTAGCCGCAGATCCATGGAGGGCTTTGGGTGTTCACTCTTCCGGTCTGCTTCAACCACAGTCTGCTTCAGCCTCATTTTAATGGACCTGAGGTTCCTGTAAACTAGGACGATTAGAAACTGATGCAGAGACTGACATACTTTAACTGTTTGCTTTTCCTAAAAGATTTTAGGATTTGAGAGCAACACCAGTAATGGCAGTTCTGGCTCAACTGACCCTACAGTGGGTGGAGAAGGCAGTGCACAGATGACTGTAGCTGGAACCAGGCTGTATTACACCATGCTGTTCCTGCTGGTGGCAGGACTAAGAAGCGTTTGATCTAAATTATCTGTAAATTTAAATGAACTGGTCTGGATTCATTTTCAACTTGTCTGTGTAGCAAACCCTTAAACCCAAGCATATCTGACTTGCTCAGTGCAGGAGTGCTGAAACCTTCCACATTGAAGTGGGATGGGTTTCCACTTCTTTCAAGAGGGGATGAAGTGATGAAATTTTTCCCAAAAAAGTGAAATTCCAAATAAAATGTCGCTCAAATGTCTGAACATGAAGTCTTTCATAATGCAGTCAAAACCAATATAATTATGTAATTTAGTCATCAGTCATCCCAAAAGCTCACTCCAAGAATGGCTAAGTAAAAAAAAAATAAATGTTTTGACTTCTTGTTTATAGGAAAGAAGTGACTGATGTTTGGTTGTGTGCCAATATTAGGTTTATGGAAGGAATCAGTGCCAAATTGATATGAAATAGATACATTTTCTTAATAGCACAAGAAAGGAAAACTGAAACAGACAAAACAACACAGACTGAGAAATAATAGGATGTGGTTATGACATTAATACTATAGCTGATTATTTCCAATAGCACGTTTTTTGTCACAGTGACTTGAAGACTCCTTGCAGAGGAAGGAAGTTGCGGGAATTTTGTCTTGGTTGCGTAGTGCATCACCTGCCTATTTATGCTTGGACCTACTCTTTGAGTGACAGCTGCCATAGTAACAGGTATGTAGTCCTGCAGCTGCCATAGTGACAGGCATGTAGTCCTGCAGCTGTATGTGTTGGTAAAAACTATAGTCTGGATAACAAGAGCTATAGCTGGCAGTTCGTATGTCCTGCACGCATTGCATGCATGTATGTGCAGACAAGGATGTAATTTTGTTGTTCTGAGGGAATCTGATGATCTTGATATACACTAGATATTTATCCGGCATCTTTTTCGAAATAGGATGCACTATTGATGTTAGTTCACTGCTAATTATTTGTTGTTTATTTGACATACTGGTTTTCTGTTTTGGTTTGCTTGGTTGCGAGTGATCCATCACTGTCCTGCCCGGCATGGACAACTCCCAGCATTTCATCCCTACTAAGATTCCCAAAGGCGTTATGTTGCTCTTGCTAGTGCACGATGCTATGTCAGCTCTACAAACACTCTCTAGTGGTTAAAGTGATCATGCATTTCAGCGTTGGGGAATTACCCTCACCAGCACACATACAAGGAGCTTTATAATAGAGCATGTAAATAGACCAAATTACAAAAAAAAACCCTGCTATTTGCTAAAAACCCCTGGCTTTCTAGCTGAGCATCACTAAACTCAAAGGCATAGTAAACTCAAAAGCCCTGGTTCTCTGTGCTCTTTCTGGAGACCAAGAAACAGGATCATCAGCCTTGATATTGGCTTCTGCAAGATTTTAGTGCTAAAGCTAAGAATGGCTGGTCTGCTCTTCTTACTGTTAGCCATTTGCCTTTTGCAGTCAGGCAATGGAGAGAGGTCAGAGTTTAACAAAGGTGTCAGTAGGATGTATGTGCTGGGCGCATAGCCCCAGCAAGTCTGCTTTAGCTGGAGACAGCCACCGCCTGTGGGCTGGTGATATGCTGCGAGGGACACGCCCACTTCAGAATGACAACTGAGTGACAGCTGTCAATCATAGCGTGTTTACCAGCACTCCAGAAGCAGCCTCAACTCAGTGCCAAGGTGCTTCTGCACATTTATGGAAGTTCTTGCTGAATTTTGATTTTTCTTAGTTATTTTAAACCATATTCTAAAAGCAAAAAACTTATTTATTCATCTTGAGATCCAAGGTTTCTTGTTTGGCCAAATCTTGATTAAACTGTTTGTTCTTGCTGTTTTTTGTTCTAGGTTTAGGGATATTTTGAAAGGTGAAACGTCCATTGCAGAACCTCTGAAACACAGTGAACTGAGTCTAAACTGCCTGAAGGCACTTGATGGTACACCATGGAGTACAGTAAAGGCAGCCAGCAGAGGGCGCTGTTGTGTTTCCTGAAGGTTAAGGAGGGGCGACCAATCCTCCTTCCATATCAGTACTTGTCCAAGTAGAAGCCTCATGGCATATCCGAATACCGCCTCTGGTCCAGCTGGTATGACACTGACTGCAGTTCACAAAAGGCCATTTTCTTTCTTTTTTTCTTTTTTTACATGTAATTAAGTGGGTCTGCTGTATGGATCCCTGGTGGATGGCATGGCTTATAAAAATGCCAAAAGTTTTGCTCAAACATACTTATCAAACTTAAATGTTACTATTTAGACTGGTATGTAGGTTGAGTAGTGTGGACTGTACCCTCTACTGTACCCTGACCAGTGTGAGATGGATCTTTCCCAAGACCAACCCATCAATCAGCCATGAATTATTGTTTCTAAATTACACCAGCAAAGACAAATATTACAACAAATTGCAATCCAAACATGTTTGTGTGTGAATAATAACAGTATTTGAGGTGTAAGTAACCTAAGATCATTATTAATACTTTGCTAAAACCACATAAAAGAGATTCAACAACATTCTGATCATACAACCTCCTGGCAAACCTACATGACTGAGTCAACAGTTGGGTATTTCAACCCAGGCATGTATCCAATAGTGTCTGTGATTCTGAATTTTTTTTTTACCTGATTGACCTCAACACTACATAGATTTTCCAAGATTGTTAAAGGCTAATCTTCATAGTTTTTAAACCACGAGAGTCTCCATTTATGCTTACCAACATTCAAAGATAGCACCACCCTTTGTGATTTTAGTTTAAATATTGTGAAATATCATTGTTTTTTGTTTTCCAGAAGAGTTGTTTGTAAGAACTGTTGGGGTGTGGCTAACTGCCATGTGACTGCCCTTGTTAGCCAATGCCAGTCCCAGCTGTAAATAATGTAACTAGAGAGAAGAAAGCCTGTCTGTTCAAAGTTCGATTGTGGAATACTGGGTAATGCTCTGTTTCTCATGCCCACACAATAAAATGTTTGTCAAGTCAATGTGTGAGTGAAGAGGAAGAGAAAGAGACAGTGTGTGAGAAAGAAGCAACTGGAAATTAACAATGTAAAAGAGGTAATTTCACGTTACGTGGAGGGTAAGAGAAACCAAAAGAAAAAAAAAAACTAAGCAAAATATCTTTAATGAATTACTTTATTCTCAAAGTGTTAGTGGAGAGACTCTGAGTGAGTTAAATTCTAGTTAGAGGGATTATGAGTATTTATTGTAAGAATCTTGTAAGCATCTTTTGTCAGGTTCTCTTACTTGACAGTACTGTTTACAAAACATAAAAAGGGAACATTTTTTCATCCAGGGTCATTGTCAAGAGTTTGAATTTGTTACCATTCTTCACTAGCTGACTTTTTTTCACAGCAAAGGTATGGAAGGTTAAGGTTGTGTACACAGTCAGGTCAGGTGAGCAGAAAGCAAATAAGGTGTGCAGGTCAGGTGTGCAGAAAACAAAAAAGAATTCAAGGGGCAGTGATGCATCTTCCTGCATCTCAAATCTCTGGGCTTTAATCTCAGAATTCTTGATATAAAGTGTTTGTTTGCCAGGTTTGTGTGGTTGTAGTACTTTTGTTCACCTAAATATGAACAATGACTATGGAGGGAACAGTAGGTCTGGGAACATAATTGACCTCATGCAAGTTAATGACAGTGGTAAAATGACAAGAAAAGTATCTTAAAAGAAACCTAATTAGAATCTTGATTCACAAGCCACCACTCCTCGTTTGGAGCAGTGGAACACTGGAGGAATAGCTCAGCAAGGGGCCATGAATCATACAATCAATACTCTTGTCTATTTCCGCCTCAACTGAAAACAGTTTTTGTCTTTTGGACCCTCCGATGAAATACTTTCTGTAAAGGGGGTGAGGCTGGGCTGGGTATACGGACCACTGAGTAGTTATAAAGCTGGAAGGAACTTATAGAGTTAATAGACGACGCAGAAATTGTTAACTGCTAATGAATCTTTTAAACATTTTGGATTTTAGATATCCTATTGTTTCTTATTGAGTCCTATTGCTTTGGATTTATTCATTTATCGTTGGGGGAGGTTAGTGTTTGCAGTAGTCATAAATAGTATTGGTGGGTAATGCAAAATATTGTGTGTTATTGACCTAAAAGTTAATGTAATGTGAAATGAGTAGGCTACGTCGCAAATCCCGAAAACCATGCTTTCTGAAGACTTACGTGCCTAATATTATTACCTGTGAAGTTACTGTTGTAAAGTTGTGTTTACTACTATGTACTTTGAGACTGGAAATCCGTATATGGTATTTCATTAGTCACCTGTTTTAAGTTTAAAATATGCAAATTTATAACATGCTACCATACTCTGGACATTAGGGTCCAGTGTGCCTATCAGATATTAAGATCTAGCTATTAAAAATATGAATAGAATTATCTTTAATTGAAAGAGGAGTGCAGTCCATTAGCAGTAAACGCAAACTTGGCGACGGTTTCTCAGACGTTTCAGGCTATTATTGTAGCTGTTGCTTGGCAATATCAGCAGCATCGGCGTCCCAAGGGAGTGCCAGAATAGAAGCAAGGATGCGCACGCTCGACGCCAGCTCCAACTACGAGCGCAGCGTCACTACTCAGAGAAGGTGCCACAGGATTTTCTCGGACTGAACGAATTTAAAGTTGGTTATGCGCAGTTAACGTCACTGACTTGGAGAGTATCCATGCGTAGGTTCTCCTTAGATGTTTCAATTTGAACCATGTTTTTTTTTTTTTGAACCGAGTTTTTGAATTCGCGGAAGGTGCTGAGATGTAATGCGTGACTCGATGAATAAACGCGAAGTGGGAATCCAAGTACAGGGACTTTATCACTCTTATGAAGACAGTTAAGGTCAGTTTGTGCTGCTTAAAAACCTCTGTATGTTTACAGTGTTTGTTTGTTTCGTGGAGTGTGTTTGTCTTGTGTCCTTGCTTTGACTATGACTCTGGCTTAGAGGGCTCCGGTGATTTAGCTAAATACTGAGTTTGAATCAGACGAAATAAACGATGAAGAGAGTATAATCGACACTCGGTTAGTTAGTTCAGCTTAATCCACATCTCGCTCCAGATATGTCCTTAATACCACTGCAACCCTCTTACATTTATACGGTGCCTAAACAACCGCACTTGTCTGCAAGTTTTCACATTGTGTCAAGAATGGGTTATAATGGCAAATGTAAACAAAACATACGATCAAGTGTATTTAACTAAACATACGGTGCATTCTTAAACGCTTAACGTGGAAAAAGCCCAACGATGCTTAATATACCACAACATAGGAATACCACATTTCGCCGACATATTATTGGTTATGAGTGCATTCTAGGATGAAGCTGTACGCTAAGAATAAAGTAATAATATTTACGTGAAGCTTTTTTCTCGACGTTTAAACCCATTATAAAAAAAGAAAAGTCTTTTTGTGGCTTAATGCACTATAACGAAAACCAAAGTACTCTCACATATTGCTGGTCACGAGTGCTCTTCACTACCAGGATGAACCTGTAGCCTAAGAATAAAGTGATAATATTTACATTGAGTCATTGTTTTAGTACATTACGACACGTTACGTGTTTAAGATGTCTTGTCATAAGATGTTATATTAATTAGAACTAGCATTTAGTTCTAATCCTGCAAACATGTTTAGCAAAGACACTTAAATTAGTGCCAGGAGTTTTTTTATCTGTAATTGTACCTGGAAAACCTGGTTGGCAAGTTGTCACGTTAATTATCACGTGACATTTAAGGCCAGTGATGAATGAAGATTCTTGGAAAATGGGTGGAAGCAGAGCAATGCCGATTAATTAAGACTCTACAAAACCTGCTTAACTGGTTTTAATACCATCAATTACTCTTGCAGGCAAAAACCTGTGTTTTGTACAAAAGCCTGTTGCAGTAATGCTTCTGATAGCTAAAAATGTGTGTTTTTTTCTTTTCTTCTTTATTACACTGTGTCCAGAGATAAATATGCATAGCTGTAAAGATGACATTACACAACATTAGTTATCTTTCTTATGGAGGCAGACAAAAAAACACACATCTTCACTCATGTCTGAGATCTTTCAGATTCCTTTGAATTATTTCTCACCAGGCTATAAATAGAGCTACATACTCCCACCACTTTCTCTTTTGGAAATGGAGACGGTGTAAGAATGAGCCTTAGTGGATCGGAGCTCTCTGGCCAGACAGTCGGCCCCTCAGTATCTGTTTGTCGTAAGCATCATCGCTGATTTTGCCAGGGCATCTAGTGTGATGGGTGACTGTTTCCAAGGAAGAATATATGCACCAAAAATGTTGTGAATAAAAAAATAAGTACTTCATATACTATGTGGATAAATTCAAAGTCCAGTGTCATCATCTGGCACATGTTCTTTAAATCTGCAATGCCTCTTACCCTAATTCCAGCAATGGGGCGTCCACTTTATTAACCCCTTAAGTAAGACATCACATACAGTGGACAGGGATATGACAACACATAAAATGGAAACCGTACGTTAACTAACTAGCTAATAGAGCTAACCAGTTTGACCTAGAAATGTATAATATTAATGAACATTTTACTCACCATACTTGCCAACTACGTGCAGTATTTAAGATGTTTATCTTTCATAGTATTTGAAAGGAAAGGATGTGCTTATCACTAAGAACCAGAGTCATTTTTCTTTTTGCCATTTTCAAACTGTTGCAGACCTCCTGACTGACGAGCACTCGGGGTGCTAACGTTCTGCAGTTAGCCAGTAGGTGAGGTCCAAGGCAAGCTGTTAAACCAATAAAGTGTGAGGTATTCGCTTTGAGATTTTTGAGAGATAAAATAATATTGATCAATGGAAAGCAACTACCAGTTCACTCCAGAATGATGACAAATAGGTGTCCCTGAAGGTGTCCTGCTGAACAGAGGACAGGGAGGTGAACGATCAGACTGCTGGGCCTTAAACTGGACATCTGGTCGCCCACTAAGCAAAGACAAAATGTATGAAATGCATGCTGCAAAGGTGACTTACCTCACAGGCACACTGGTTTCTAAAGGACCAGCAAAGACCTTCACCCCTCACGTCACTAGTTATGAAGTTATGCCCTGTAGAAAAGTGCAATAGATTTGTTATTAGGAATTACTTTTAGTATGCCATTTAAAAAAAAAGTCATAGCAGTCCTCAGAGGCCCATGTGTGGTCTATGAAAATGTGGAAATGGTATCTGTCTCTCTCTTAATGAGGAAAAGGGCACCTCTTAATTATTCATCTGGGACGTCAAACTATTCCTCAAAGGCAGTTATTCAGAGTGCAACCAGTGAATAATGAATGACCAGGAAGTGCCCCCCTGCTACCGAGGCTTCATGTGTTTGGCTGGGTGGCGCTCTGGCAAACTCTCTTATACCAGCTGCCGTTTCCCGTCTGGCTATTTCAATTGAAGGTGATTTCGATTTTCTGCTGCCATGGCATCTGATGGCCTCCTTTAAATCCAAGGAAACAATGCTTGGGATCTCCAATGCATTTTTTTTTTTAGCTCTGTGCTAATGGATGGTGTGGAGGGAGTGTGGAGCTGCCTTGTTTGAAATCAATTGCTTGAAGAGTGGAACTATTGGTGTAGCATCTGCATTTGTTGATTTGAGAAATTTTTCACATAAAACTGGGTGTCAGTGACTTGGCAGTAGTGCAGCAGCCTGTTTTTTTTTTATTTATTTTTTTACTCGTTTATTGGTTGTTTGTAAATTTGAAATTATTAATAACTATTAGATGTGATATGAGGGTTATTGCATGTCTACTGTTACAGTATATCTCTCTCTTCCTTCATGCACCTGCTGAATATGATAACGATTAAGTTACCATTAATAACATTAAAGTGCATGTGATATGCATGTGATATGCATATGAGTTATTCAAATGATGTGGGGTCATAATAGAGAGATGGAATATAACTTAGTGTGTATTGTGTTGGTCATGTGAGCAAATGTTCTAATTCCAGCTAGTGGGTGCTAGCAAAAAGCTTAATTCCACACTGGTTGGTTTTGTTTAAAAGCTGATGTCTTCATACCTGTGGTTTATCCTTTATTTACAATGTTATTTAGTTTTATAGTAGAACTCAGACCTTCAGAACTTAACGAACACACACGCGTTCTGCGGAACACTTGCGCTCTCCCAAGAACCCACACGATATTCCTTGACGCGTCTCTGACTCAGCCTTCCTGACTTCCTGTGAACCTGAATGTCGAGCAAAAAAGTTAGGCAGCTGTGAGTGAAAGCAACAAGACAACTTCTCACTCGGCGCGATTAGACAGGCCCTTTGAGAATGAAGGGTTTTGACGTTCAGTAAGACACTAAGCATTGCTCACTGCAGGAAGTCTGAGTGCAGTTCAGGGCTGAGCTGGTAGGGGGGTCGCAGGTTAAGTTACGCAGGTCAGTGGGAGCCCCTCTGGATCTGCTGCTTAAAACATCAGCACACGAGCCTAACAGCTGCCTCTGAAGGAGCTTTGCTGCTCACCCCTGCACAGGCCATTATTAGTGTGTGATTGATTTCCCCCAGGAGCCAGCAGACCCCATGTGTAGGGGAGGTCAACATATGGCACTAAGCCTGTTTTGTGTGTGTGTGTGTGTGTGTGTGTGTGTGTGTCTGTGTGTTTCAGTCCTTTGAATGATGTAATTTTCACTGTCACAACATGATCCAGTGTAGAGGCCAATGAACAGGGCAGAATAATGACTCTTGTGTATAGCATGCAAAGTGCGAAGAGGACCTGTTGGAGAGCACCCTGTTTATTTTGGCTTAACTTTTAGAACCAGTGAAAGCATCCTTCCAAGTACTGCTTGGGTGCAACATTGCTGGAAGAGAAATATGAACAATAATTAAACACGCAGGCAAATCCTCTAATAAACCGGCTCAAATGAACTGTACAACACCTAATCTCCATTAAAGAGTAATGTTTGAAGGTTATGAATAACTTGTGTGCTGTTTTTTTTGGTTTTCAAAAAAGTCCCTAAGACATGATAATTGCAATCTAATGAAGCATTCTAATGAAAATAAAGATAATTTTCAACAGTTTAGAGCAATCTACACTCATTTTTTACTAATCACAGGAACCCTTTAGAAACATTCATTGTCAATTTGTTTCATATAAGTCCATGTAAAATCATTGCCACTGAGCCGACAATCTTTATTTCGTAATTAAACCAAATTAAATCTATTTGAGTAAATAAGGAAAATTGAATTTATTCATAGATTAATTAAGCACATCTGTAGCACACAAACCTGTGATATGGTTTCAGATTCAATCATTAAATTTCCACTCAGTGATCAACATAATTGTTTATGGCAGGGCAGGCAATACGGACTGTGTTATGCTCTCATTATCATTAATATGGGCAGCTCTCTTGAATTACATTCCAAGTGTGTTATCTATCAGAAAATTAGAGAAAAGACCCATTCTCATTATCATATAGAACTCACTGGTAGCTACACATATCTGGTAAAATCACTAGTGTTAAATTAATGGTAATGTTTAGAATACTGTCCGTGTGTTACCCTATCAGAGCACTGAATTAACTCATACAGGATTTAGTTAATGGCAATATTTTATAAAGCTGCCCGCATTTTAACCTGCTAAAGTGCTAAATGAACTCTTGCAGGATTGAATTAACTCCTGCAGTTTTCACTGAACTCTTCTGGTGTTTAATGAACTCTAAGAGTGTTTACTTGTAGGTGGACCTTTAAACACTGGGGACTTTGCTGTGTGTTACTAGGTGAAACAGAACCCACTATTCTTTGTGTATTCTTTTGTCGTTCAACACTACAGAACACTCAGTATGACTAAGAACTGCTTTCTCTTTGAGGATCTGATATGCTGGTGCTATTTCAGTTAACCTCAGTTTCACCTCATCTAAATGCAGTGTCAGTAGCCCTGGCTAAATGTCATATGCAGGTTCTGACATTTTTTTTTTTTTTCATTGTTATTACCTTTATTGTAACGCTTTTAGCATACGAACATACAGAGCTGAGGATGTGCATCAGTCTGACTGTGAGCAGAACTGACTGTGAGATTCCAATCCCATCATAAAACATGGCTAGCAGCTGTCTCTTGTGTACAGGCTGCACAGACTCATGACATAGGGGGAGACCTCGGTCTCTACCTCAATTTCTGCCATCCTCATTAGACAGAGATGCCCAACTTCCCATGAGAGCAGAAGATTCTAGATTACATCCACTGAGTTTTTTGGGTGGTGCTCCAGACACTTTAAAAATCCCTATATCTCACAGGTCAGGGATCAGGGATGCTACCAGGTCTGGAGTAATGAGGGAGGTGCTGGGGTCCAAGGGAAAGCAATCAAGACCAGATAAAAGGATGGAGGAGTAAGATGCAGCAGGAGCAGGTGCACTGGGTATTTTTTTTTTACTTAGAGCTGTTGTTAAAGAAAGCTAACCTCATCACCTCTCCAGTGATTGCCTGCAAAGATGCGACTGCACACACCAGGCAGACAATTTTGGTGTTTCCATCTGGCGAGTTGATAGAACTGATGTTGTCCAGCTGGTGACGGTTATGCTGGATCCTTGCAGAGTAATAGGTAACACTTAAATGTAAAACTTGAATGAGATGATAATTATGAGTTGGAAAAAAATAAACTCACCAGGTCAGGATGATTCTTTGAATATGACTACTGTAGGAGTGACTTTGCAAGGCAGATTATGTATTCAAATGATGGGAACCATATTGACATGAGGTGTGGAAGTACAACCTAAATTGATGAAAGAGGATGAGAGAAGGAACAGAAGTTAAGATTAAAAAAACCTCTTTGATTCATGCGTAGCAAAAAGACACAATAAGTGTGATACTATTAGTGGTACTAATGCTCATTTCCCCACATCTGTGATGGATATGTCCATGCGTGTATGAAACGTGTAGTCCCATACCGCCTTGACACAAGAGTCCTGTTTCTGCATGTCCTTCAGGGCTTAGGGATCCATGTGAGCCTTCATGTGGTGTTTGCTGTACCATAGACTCAGGCCCAGGCTCAGTGTAATCACGCAGCGTGTGGAGGCTGTGCTGTGTGCACATGGGAGATGTGCATGGGGGATGTGCTTTGGCTTAAGCTCTAAGTCCCAGTAGCACACAGCACTACGCCCAAAGCTGAGCTTACCCACTGTCAAGAGCAAACCGAGTATGGTCTATACTAACAACTTCACTCCCATCTGTTTATCTCTCTCTCTCTCTCTTTCTCTCTCTCTATAGCTTCCTATCAGCAAGACATTCAATAGGTAATAGCATTAAAAGAATAGTTTGGTAAAAAAAAAAAAAAATGTCATCTCACCTTACCTGAAATGTCGTTAAATCTTGATTGGTACAGATTACCTGATGCTGATTGGTAGGCATAAGATTGTCTTTTTAACTTGCTAGCTATTACCCTTGTGCTTAAGAACAAAGAAGCAAACATTTAGACATTAAGCATGCCTTGGCTGATTAACTGCATTTGGGATAAGGGGAAAACTGTGTGAATTCGATTTCTCACTAAACTATTCCTGTAAGTCCCCTTACAGTTATGGGCAAACAGATCTATTCTTTCTTACTTTCTCTCCAATGGGTCTCACCAGGTTAGAGAAATATAACCAAAATCTAATGATGAAACTAATGATGATTCAGTGTTTCAGACCAGCCTTCAGAACCCTGTGAATTATGTTTGTTCAAGTAAACTCACTGAAGTGTGTATGTCCGTCTGTGTGTGTGTGTGTGTGTGTGTGTGTGTGTGTGTTTAGGTGTTGAGGCCAGGGCTGTGCTCTGACGGCCATGCTGTGGTGGGACTGTAAGGTGGCGGAGGCAGGCCGCAGGGGCCGGAGGTGTCTGCGTTCCATCGCCATGAGGCTGCCCTTCTCCTTTTGCTTCCTCCTGCTGTTTGGCATGGGTGGTCTGCTGCTCCTCCCACATCTGCAGGACCTCCCAGACACACCCCAGCAGCAGGGCCCAGGTCAGTCAGCCTTTCACACTCCTCTCGGTCTGCTGCATATAACACCAAAAATATCCTTCCAACCTTTTCAACTCATACTTTTTAGGGGTATTTCATAAAAGAATGGTCACTGTTAGCATTTCTATGTGTATTACATTTCCTACCCAAAGACATTTGGATTCACTTTCAGTAACATTGAAATAGAAGATGTAGTACAAATAGAACATGTAGTAGAAATAGATGTTTCTCAGATCACGGCCCAATTAGGTTTTAAATCTTTACTCCCTTATCAAACCTCTACTCCTAATTTTTCCCACTGGTCATTATCATTGTATTAATTCTCAAACTCCTAGTCATTTCCCAAATGCCTTTTCCTCAAAGTCCTATAGCAAATTCTACTGCAGTCACATCCCATCAAGTGCTGATGAACTTCTCATATTTTTTAATTCCTTCTCTTCCAAATCCTTGGCTGTGATGCTCCCTTTAAAAACAGCTGAAGTCAGCTTGATTCTCACCCACGGCTCACAGATTCTATCTAGGCTTTCAGAATAACATAGAAAGGTGAAAATGGAAAACCCTCAAAATGTAGGTTTTGTATGTTATTCTAAACAATTAGCTACACCTAAGAATCAATGATTTTTTTTAATATTTCAGTCTGGTTTTAAGGCTCTTCATTGTGCAGAGAATGATTTGTTAAAGGTCACAAATGATTTATTACTGACAGTTGATTATGGAAACAGTGCCATCTTATTGTTATTAGACCTCAGTGCAGTGTTTGACAACATCGATCATGGTATCTTCACTGAAGGCCCCCGAGCATATGGCTTGTTTATGGGGAACAGTATTGGATTTTAAGTTTTTAAGTTTTAAGACCTCTTAAATTTTTATAATTTTTTATTGGTCGCTGTCATTGGCTGTGGGGTTCCTCAAGGATACATATATGGGTCAGTACTGTTGTTATTATTATTTACTCACCAGCAACTTTATTAGGTACACCTTTCTAGGTGGGTTGGACCCCCTTTTACCTTCAGAACTATCTTAATCTTACCTTCATGGTATAGATTCAACAAGGAGATGGAAATGCTCTTCAGAGATTTTGATTCATATTGATACGGCATCACACAGTTGCTGCAGAAATGTCAGCTGCATATCCATGATGTTGCTGCATATCCATGATGCTCAAGATATTTTCTCTTTTTTGGACCATTCTCTTGAAACCCTAGAGATGGTTGTATGTGAAAATCCCAGTAGATCAGCAATTTCTGCAATACTCAGACCACCCCATCTAGCACCAATGACCATGCCACACTCAAATACTTTTAAATCACCTTAAAAATCACCTTCAGCAGGTTGTCTTGACCAAGTCTACTTGCCTACATGCCTACCAAGTTGCTGCCATGCGATTGGTTGATTCAGATGTTTGTCTTAACAAACAATTATGGTAAAGGTTCATGGTAAAGAGGCTGGTGTGTGTACATGCTCTGTCTAGGCAATTTATTCAGAAAACATAATATCTGCTCTGTCTAGGCAATTTATTCAGAAAACATAATACCTTTGAACAATTTCATTATTACACAGATGATCGTTAGCTTCATCATTTAGGATATGATTTGTATCCTTAAATTTGTCTCACTAAATGCCTTGAGGATATCAAGACCTGGACAGCAAATATTTTTTATAGAATTCAAGTAAAAGTGACATCATTCTTTTTGGTTCCCCTAAAGTAACTGGAATTCTGGTTGGAAACCTAGAAGCACTGACAGAGTCAAACCAAAAGTCAAACCAAAAGTTAAAAAATCAAAATATTATTTCTGACTCAGACCTAAGATTTATTCAACAAACCATTGTTAAGAGTTCTCTGAGTTTTCAGATTTCTCTTAGCAACTTATTATTAAAATAGTTAACATCAAACCATTTCTCTCTTTCCAGGCTATTGAGCAAGTAATTCTTGATTTTATAACATCTCACTAAGGCTGCTGTAATTCCTTGTACGTGGGTGTAAACAAACATTCACTGGCCCGATTGCAGTATGCTGTGTCTCATCACTGGCACCAGAAAAAGGGATTATATCACCCATATTTTAATGTAACTTCATTGGCTCCCAGTCTATTACATGGTACAGTTTAAAGTTATTTGTTTTGAAACCTTATATTAGTTAGCTCCATGCTATATTGCTGATGTATTCTGGCCTTAATCTTCTCTTTTGTTACTGATCCTCAGACCAGCTACTGCTAACAATTCCATGTTCTTGACTCATTATGGGTTATGGGTGAGCACACTCCAGCTATGCACCAAGCCTCCCGCTGAGCATTTGTTCTGCCTAGCAGGCTTTAGGTCAAGACTGAAAACATTCCTCTACAGCACTGTAGTGTTAACAGACAAAGTGGGCCCATGTTTGCTATGTCTTGTGCTTTCTTATGTTTTCTTCTGTTCTTAACTATCTATGGCCCTTTGGCCTGCTTTTATTTGCTCTTGTTTTCTCAGCTAGAGATCATTTTTCTCATTTCCTGTAGCTAGATGCTCTGTCTTAAACAGCAACAATTATCAGGTGGGAAATATATGGACTTTGGACTCTGTCATACTCAAGGCTTCTTTAGCTCATTTTCATATTGCATGGTGTAATAAGCCCAAGGCCATTTTTTGCTACCACAATTAACGCGTTTCATGTTATTATAAATCCCTGTTTATTATCCAGATGTCTACAAAAGGGAAAACAAACACTATTCTAATTTTTGCAAAATGGTCTCCAGTAATTTGCCTTGGAACAAAAAAAAAAGTCCATCACATACCTTAAAGGCCTAATAATAATGTCTTTGAAAATGTTCAGTTTGATTGAGGAGCCACCATACAGCATGCTACAGCATGTCTACAGCATGTCTACTGGATTCTAATACAACTTGTCCTTCTTGCTGAGCTACTACAGAGAGCAGATATAAGGTCTGCTGCTTTCAGCATGCCCATGTAGAGCAGCCAGAAAACTGAGAATAGAGCCTTATGGGAAAATTATATTTTACTGATTTAGAGATGCACAAGGGAGACATGTGATTTGTTTTGTAAGGAATACATTTCTCTTTCTCTCTCTCTCTCTCTCTCTCTCTCGCTCTCTCTCTGTCTCTCTCTCTCTCTCTCTCTCAGCATTTACCTCTTTAATTCTCTCTCCAAAATGTAGGTTAGTGTACAACTCCTGGAAAAAACACAAAGAATAACCAATGATGTTGTTTTTGCCCTTCTGCTTCCAAAAGCCTTGGTTTACATTATAAAAAGTTTATTACTGCAGACGTGGGTTTCTGTTTAGAAAAGGAGGTTAAGGTTATGTTTAGTTTCTGATTATCAGCTAAATCTAACAAAATGCTCCAGGGGAAACAAAATGTTGAAGAAATCGTCATTTCAAGATTTTGCTGGATTTTACATCCAAAATTGAGTTGTTGTTGTTTTTTTTGTTGTTATTCTCACAGGAATGTATTTCATTATATGGTGTTTTAAGAAGCTTAACACCTGCTGCCATCATTAAAATAATCAAACACTGTAGCTCTAATAAGAGATAAACGTGGAGAGATCTTACACTCTGCTCCAGACATGGTACTCTGAGACAGGTGCTTGAAATGTCTTAGACAAATGCAGCCACTACAGTATCTCCTTACTCTTAAATGTCTATAAATAGTGAAGATGGCTACAGTTAATGAAATAATGACAGCCATTGTCCAGACTGTAAGAGACTCCACCAGACGAGTGATGAGCAAATAAAATCAATTACTATTGACCGAAGATGTGTGTAAGCACTCAGTGGAACGGAACAGAAGGAATAGTGTGTGTAAAGATGGTCGTCTGCCACAATTTCATCTCTCTGTTCACTCTCTCAGTCCCTGAAAAATGGCGAGGGGCATAGCCTGCTCATGTATGTTTCCACACGGATTGCTCTGCTGTGAAAAGTACAACACCTTTATTCCACCCAGTATAATCACATGTCACTCAAAATAATCAGTGTTAATTGCTGTGGAAGACGGGCTGTCCTAGATGAATAAGGTGTTTGGAATCAGTTGTGCATGATAAAAGCCTGTAAAGGCTCTAAATGTGACCTGTGGAAGATGTGCAGAAGACGGTCTCAGCCTGAGTCCACATTGTACTCTTCTTGAACTTGAACTAACCCTAACCCTAACCCTTTCCCTAATTCAGCAAAGGAGCTGAGAGGAAGCCCGTAATCCGTCAAGCGCTTCCTCTCTGAGTTGTGTCTAAGTTGTTAGCTTTGATGCTGGACGTAGGACTGCAGTTCACACATACAGAAATGAAAACTCATGGGAGTATCCTGTTGCGTTTCATTTAATGTATCCTGTTGTGTTTCAGTCATCATTAATTTAGCCCTTAAGTAAAAAAGGCACAACACTGCTCTCAGCAGCGTGTCCTGCTGTGTCTTCCAGATCTGCCGTAGTAATTGGTTATTGTGCAGTTGCACGCATTACACTGTGGTAATTTACCTGCTCATCTGTGTCGGATTTCCAATTTGGACCATCTGTAAATGACTGAAAAGCAAAATCATCTGGTGCCACATGCTTCCGCTTTGAGAGGAAATCAGCTATAGCATTCGTTTGGCTAGACTGGTCTCAGATCAGTGATTTCAGAGCTGGGACTGCTGGGACAATGATTGGTGGTAAATAGCTAATCATGAGCTTATAACTCATCTAATGTTTCATTTGAATTATTTAGCTTGATGCATCCAGGTGTTTGCTTTTAAAATATTCGGTACATTAAAATATGTCAATGTACTATAAAGGCAAAAATGATCCTAATACAACACACTAAAATATTGTAATAGTCTAGAAATATGTTCAGGTCTGAACTGTATGGAACTTGGGGAAATTTAGTGTTTATTGATTTTGGCATTGATGTGTTGGTTTTGTTGACATTTCTGGTTCCATAACTAAAAGGGTTTTTCAAAGGGGAATCCCTGCTAATGCAACTTCCAGTGGGGGGAAATTGGCCCTGTAAGAGTGAAAGAATCCCCTGTGATGTAGATGAAAAGTCATTTTGAGGTTAGGATCAGGTTTTGGTTATTGTATGTTATTTGGATATGACTTATTAGCTTTCTCTTAAAACTAAATCCAAATTGCTGTGTCCTAGAAAAGCAATCTTTGTGCCTCTTAAATTAACAAAGTACCACTGCAGAAAATGGAGGTTTGTAATAATTTTCCAAATACCTACTGTGTGCTTTCTATAAATAGGCACAGACATCCTACCCCTCAGAACTCAATAATTAACAGAGAGTGAATGATTTATCAGCAAGCTGGATCACGGTGAAATACTGCAATGTTACAATGAGATCATCAGCATCTGAGTGATGTGATTCACTCTCCGCTGAAAGTGTAGGTGCAGTTCTTCGGACAAACTCCAGTTCTGTCGCTATCAGGCGGAGTGATGTAGTGTGTTTGTGGGGTGCTGTAGTATTGCGGTGTAATGAAGTAAGTGAGATGGGGAGGCCTGCATCATCATGCGTTTTGCTGACCAGCACCTCCCTTTGAGTTTAATTGCTATGGTATTAGCTTAAGATACTGCATAACATCACAAGTTAGGAATACAAGTGCTAAGAGAAAGGCCTGATGCTGCTGTGGTTTGGACTGAGGGAAGAGCTGGGGGCACGGGGCAGCAGAATATTTGTGGGCCTCATAATGAAGGGCAGATTAAGATTAAGATTATGCCAATAATACGTTACGTTTATGAATTAAGTTTATGCTAAATATGTAACTATTTGTAATTCTATAAATAATTACAATGGTACAAATTAACATTTGAAATCTTTTACTGTTCTCTCTTCTGGTGTTGTAAAATAGACAAACAGAACTTGTAAACCATAGGAGATATGTGCCACTAATGTTCTATGCAACATTTTGTTATTCCCACAAGAGATGAATTTTGCAGATTCCTTGGAACAGTCATAAAAGTTATGAATGTTTCAGATTAGAGCATTGGGTTGGACCAGTGAGAGCTTTGCCTGCATACCCAGGAACTTTTGTAGGAAATCTAAGATTCCTTTTTTAAAGTAAGATGATTTGATAATTTTCTAATGAAATACCTTGTTATTATAGTACCTACAAGTGCTTTGTGAGGTTTGGTTAGTAGATTAGACAAATTAGCCCAATGAAAGATGATAATCTTCTGCGGTTAAATACTAGTTTGAATATTCTGGTTTGCATGGCAGTCAAAAATTATCCACATTCTGCACTGTATAAAACATAGTGGTGTAGAAATCTGCATATGATATCACCTTGGTCAATAATGAGAGGTCAAATAAGATGCATCTTCAATGAGAAACATATTGATTACCATTACTGATAAATTTATAACTTTGGTTCATAGCCACAACAACACAAGATTCAGGCACAGCAGCTGCGGCAAACAGGTTTTATTTAGTGTACATTGACAGTCACTGAATCAAAGCAAGGCAGGATGGTGAGACCCACTATATCACATCAGAGCCTTTTCAGCTCCTCTCTCTCTGATGTGCAAAGCTGCAGATTACATTTTTCCATCCCAAGGTTCCAGACTCAGAGGAGAGGTGTGACACGCGTGAAAAACCTGCTCCATTCGAGCCGTGGGTGCACTAACGCACCTCTGCATGGAGAGCATTTAGCACAGCTTAGCAGGGATTTTCGTACGAGGTCAGGCAGGCTGGGTTGCAAGAACAGTGAGCCTGTCGGGAGGGGGCTGTACCTGTAAACCTGAATACCAAAAGCACGATATGTGCCATCAGTGTTCAACGCAACATTTTGTGTTATTCCCACAGGACAGAAATGATTCAGATGCAAGGGACCAAGCTCACAAACGTTCTGAATGTTTAAGCTTCAAGTACGGGTTGGGTCTGTGATTGAAGCTTTGCCTGCACATCCAGGAAACTTTGTGGGAAATCCAGAAAGGCTGTTCTATCTTGTAGCAATTCTTCCAAATTCTTTGCGAGATCAGGTTCACTGCCAGGCAGGATTTGGTTATAATGTAGCCTAAAGGTGATATCAAAGTGAAAAGAAGGGGAGTGCAGGTCTCTTTTACGTAATGAACATTCCTCATTACATTTTATTCACAGTTATCATTGCTTGTATTTCTGGACAAAAGTGTTTCTTTAAATAGTGAATTAGTGAGTTACTGCAGAAGTCTGTGAAAGTCCATTCTGCCCACTCCAATAGAGGGACCTGGGAGGTCACTCAGCTGTGAGTGAGGGTCTTTCAGAGTGAACTGGTCCAAGGATAAGGGGAGGCAGTGTGTTTGTCGCTCTGACTCACTCTTCTCCACGTCAGCTAGGTGTGTAAAATAAAGCACAGTGGCCTCTCAAAGTAGTTCCTCAGTCCTGCAGCTCTTTAGTCCTCAGTTTCAATGTCTTGGGTATGGGGGCTTTTTTTTTATTGTAAGGCAATTCACACTTACGCTCAAATGGCAAGTCCAAAGATCTATTAAGAGGTGTAGCTTTCTTCTTGTTTTCTACAGCTTCATGTTTTCTATTGTACATGATATAAAATTGGTTAAATTACAGTACAGGTAGAACTGTACAGAATTTTTTAATGCTTTGTTTAAAATAACTGCTTTATTCAAATGCCACATTATATATTCTGCTACAGTCTTTATAGAGTACATCGCTATAGCATTTGTTTGACATGTTTAAATAGACTAAATATAACTTAATTTAAATTCAGATATGGTTCACAGAGAATGACATGTCTATATAATTCAAATCATGAATCTGTCTGAATGCCTGTGAAGAAGTGACAGAACAAATATGTACCGTCTACACATGTATAACTAGCAGAAGCTTATTCACTTGAGTGAATGTGATTTGTTAGAAAAACAAACTGATAATTTCCAGGATTCTGAACCGAATGTTGGTTTTTAAATGGCCTTGTTTACTGCTATAATACATCCACCTCTGCTCCTGGTAGAGGCAGTTATGCCTAGTTACTGAATTGGTTTATTGGGTAGTGAAGTATAAGCGTGCTACTGGTTACTGGGCCACATAGATATGGTACATCAGTTCTTTTCAATGAACTTAACCTAGTGTAATGCATTTGTTTGTTTTCAGTAAAATGAAAGCTCTAGTGAAACCCGATATCCTAGTTAAAGCTGTTGAAGTGAAACCTTATGTTCCAGTGAAACCTGTCCCTGTAACACTGTGAGGTAAGAGGTCAGAGTAGAGCAGGGTTTATTATAGGCAAATCCAGACTTGGACTCGGAAACAGGAATCAGGCAGTGCATCAGACAACGAAGTAAACCTGAATCAAACACGAACGTCGGAAACAAACATGAATCAAACAATAACAAGCAAACTGGGTCGTGAAGCAAAGGGCTTAAAAAAACACACTAATATGGGAGAACAAGGACGAGCTGTAATTACTGGGACACCGAAAACAGGGTGAAGGAGGTGGAACGAACCGAATAAAAACAAAGAAGCACGTGGAAAGGTGTTGCCGTGGGAACCATGACGCCAGGAATGAGGTAAGTTTGACGGTTCCAGAGCTCGTCTCCTCTTACAGCACGAACCAGCTAATGGGACCATACTCTAATTTCTCACTCTCAGTCTTCACTCTTACCCTTCTCACTCTTACTCTTAATTCTTAAACGCACACATTTTATATTTGTTACAATTTAGTTACTGAATAATTTTATTTAGGAAATAAAATTTAGGATTTAAAGATTAGATAATAATAGATAATGGATGCATTCTGTGAGTCAATAACAGAGCACTTTTTGTAAGTTGGTCTAGATAAGTGTCTGCTAAATTCCCTAATTTGAATGTAATAAGCCTGTGTTTTGAAAGGTTAATGTTTTACAAGGCTGAAGGCATTTTCCTGGCTTCTGTTCTACTGTATACTTGCTGTCGTGAGTGTGAGCCAGCGATGCCGATTCCTGTGATGTGGGTGAAACTGCTGGCTTGCTGAAACCATTCGAGATGTCTGTCTTTAGTCCCTGCCTTTCTCCAGAGTGTGTGCAGTGGTTGCCTGGTGTTGGAGGCTACCTCCTGCCTGCTCAGGGCAGGCCAGAGCAGAGGTCTCGCACACTGCAGAGACTCTGACATAATCAGGTCAAGGGCTTGCTCTCCCTACGGCACACACTGTTATTTTAAGGTGTGAAAGGACAGTGTATTCACTGCACGTGCACAGACTTTGGTTTTTAATCATTTTTAGAGCAATCTGAATCGCTGTTATCATCTGAGATCATACACTCAAAGGTAGACGGTCATATATTCTATGAGTGTAGCTGGAAAAAAAACATGGCCCTTGGCAGCATGTGCCTCAGAAGAGGTGTTTTACAGCCCTCACCCTCCCCTCCTGGCAGCTGTCATGTGACAGGAGAATTACCTGATGGGTGGGAATTGGGGAGAAATATCATTGGAAAATAAACCCCCCCGCCCCCAAACAAAAAAACAAAAACAACAACAAAGTCTCATGCCTCTTAATGTCAAGGCCACTGATGTAGTCGATTAACACTTTTTTTATATATGACATGGATATAAACATGCATTTCTACCACAGTGGTAGAAATAGTCACGTGGTCTGTAGCCATCCATGCACATGTGGGAGTGAGAAGAGAGACGAGCAGCAGGGATGTGGTAGACTAGCTTCATTTAAGGTTTTTTTTTTTCACTAGATTTAAAGAGAGCATCTATGTCAAGCTGATTTCACAAGGACAGAGCCCTTCACGTTACACCCCAAGCCCTTCACATGTTACACCCTAAGCTCTTCACATGTTACACCCCAAGCCCTTCACATGTTACACCCCAAGCCCTTCACATGTTACACCCCAAGCCCTTCACATGTTACACCTCAGCATTTTAATATTTTTTATAAGGATTCTTCTCCTGCCCACTGTAATTTACAGAGCTATCTAATCGATTGTTCAGAACTTGAAAGCCAAGACTTGGTAAGCTATCATTTTTTTTTTTCTGTCCCCCAAAAATGTTTAGAATTGCAGTGTTGAACTGAAATTGAACACAAATGATTATGACAGGACAGCGTAGCTTCTGTGAATGGGAGACAGGTGGAGTTAGGTAATGGACTTCAGCAGCATTTGTGCTAAACCACTTGTTTGCTCTCATCCAGTCTGTGCTGTGTTACAGCCTCTTCCATCTGATTCATCTCCAGCATTCAAGACACACCTGCTGCACGCACCCTCACACCCTCACACACGATCCTTCCATGCACACTTCAGATGGTTCCATATTGTGTCAGCAGCAGAACATTAGTTTTCCAAAACCTGGCCTCCTGGTAAACTATATTTTAGCTGCACTGATGTAGTGAGTCAGCTAGACGCACTAGGATTTGACCCAGAATCAAACGGGTTTTAAAAAGCTACTTTCTGAACTCTGGTGAACATATCACATAAATTATAGTAGATGTGCAAATGCAAAGATTAACTGTATGCACTGCCAGAATATTCCAGATACATTTGTCTTGTATCTCTTTGTAAGTGTTCCTAGCTGAAATAAATGTCACTTCAATGTCATGCTTTTAATTGCAGACACAATGAATTCAAAGGCAGCCTGTTTCTGTCTGTAATTTTCCTAAGTGAAATAACTGAATGCTTTTCAGAAAAAGCAGGACAACTTATGTTGATGTCCTATAAAACAAGCCCTTGTATGACCACTCCTCCTTTTATCTCTATAAGGCATAATCTGCTTTTCTGTTAGCAGGACATCCTGTAAACTGCCTCACTAATATATATTTTAATTGTACATAAATATATTCATAGCAATTAATCCAAGTGGTTTGATATGGCAGACACGAGTGAATAGTATACCAACAGGAACTAATATCCACCACTCAAATTACTCGCACCGTAGTACTTTTGTAGTAAAAGTCGTTGTCTTAAAAAGAAATGTACCAGGTGCACCAGTGAGATGTACCAGAGAGATCTGAGATGCTAAGTCTTCACTGCTGTTCTGCTCTTTAGGAGTGGTGTCCTAGGTCTCGCGGCCAAGGCAGAATGAATCGTAATATTACTATCAAATGTCCTGGTCTTATTTGTTTGTTTGTGTGTTTTGTTTGTTTGGGTAGTTATTTAGTGGGAAATACATACTGGTGTCACTTTCTTTAGTAATTCAATGCCAAAGGTTGTTGACATGATGTTTTAAGGACAAAGCATAACTTCAAAGATTCCCGCGGCATTAGAGCAAGCAGGGCAGATGAAATCAATAAAGCAGGTCAGTGTTGGCTCACATGGAGCACAGGCCGTCTCCTGGTCCTGCTGGACCCGTGGCGAGACATTGCTTAATTCCTTTTAAGATGAAAACATCTCTGCTCTTAACTACAACTCTGCTAATATATCATTGAAGCTGTATAAACTATAGAACGCCATTTGATGCTACAGACATGCTGTGTGCGAGAGCTTGTGCACAGTCCTGGGTAGTCCATCTCTCTGGGAAGAGTTTGCGAGCTGAAGCTGTTTACAGATTCCTTGCAGATGCTAGTGTGATATAAAGCAATGAGCCATCACTGGGTAAAATTGATAAATGGGTGGATGACCATAATGGCAACAGTATGAAATTGGATACTTGGCATTTCTAGATTTAATTTACTATAGGGCCCTGCACTGGAGAAGCACAGCACCACATCCTGCTTCCTCGTGACAAGCACCTAATTATTTGAACCCATCCAAGTGTAGACCTTTCAGAGACGAACAAACGTGCAGAGCTGCCTTCTGCCGGAGCTAGCTGGCTGGAGTAGATGGATTTCTCACGGCGATGCGTTGCGAGTATAGCAGTGGAGGGGGAGATGCGGGAGGTTCCTGCTCCTGTCTCGGTGCGTGTGCTCAGCTGTCTTGCAGTTTCTTCACACTGTGGTTTCAGATGGAGCTGCCAGGGTCCTAGTGTGGAAGTGCTTATGTTGAAGCTTTATTGCTTGGGTCATTGTGTCTACTGAATTCATGTTGGATGTCAGTTTTGATGGCTTGTATGCCAAAATATTACATGGATTAATGTGAATGGCATGTGGACTGTTATAGAATATGTATGGAATGTTACCATAATATTATAACTTCTTTTCCTCTTTTTTCTCTATTATAGTGTTCTAATACTTAGCATTATTTTGATTTAATTCAACCATTTTAGCGTCTCTGAACAAAGACATCAAATATTAAATGATGTTAAATGATCAGTGCCAACTCTGTTCCAACACGACCAGTAATAGAACAAATCCCCTAAGACTGTGTACCTCTGTTCATTATTTTAAAAAAAACAGCCCTTTATATTGAACAAAAAGTCCTTTATATTGGCTGCTTTTACATATTTCATAATATTAAGATATGAATATCTCCAGTACTGAAGAAACAATGAAGCCCTAAAAGTTACATAATATTCCCTTCCACTGAAATGCAGCAGATGTTTTATGTTACGGCGCTGTGAAGAGATGTTAGTGATGGCATGATAGCCATTTTGGAAAGCAGAACATTAAGGAGGCCATTAGTGTTATGTTACTGACCAGTCTCCATTTCCTCTCACCGCTTAGCAGTTGTGATACTGCTGTTTGTCTTGTCTGGGACGTTTAACACGCATCAAGGGGAAAGGCAGTTGAAAGCTAGTCCTGCTGACATGTCCAGTCATGCCTAGCTACCACAGGCTTCTGTAAACCTGCCCTAAGATGTTCATTCATAGGTGTCTGTGATGAGATATCAGCTTCCTCACAAAATAGATGGAGCAATTACTATGCCATCAATGTTTTGCAAACTAGAATGAGTCATTGAAATCAATGCCTTTGTATGAGGATACGAACTCTGGATGTAAGTCTGTGTTAGTGCTCACAGCATGGCCTAGTCTAGCAGCTCTGCCTCGCTTGGCAAGGCGCTGATATCACACCGAATGAGTCATTCACTATTACTCACGACCCCAAGAGTAGCTGACATCCTTGAACATAAGGGCAAGAGGTGCTGCTCGGGAGGGCTGGACGGCAAGCCCACTGGAACACAGCGCTGCTCGGTTTACTGATACCCATTTCTGATCTGGCACTTCTGATTCCGCCCTTGGAAGAGCATCGTGTACATAGTGGAATTAAGTGATGAGTTGAATCTAGGTGTGTACGACCTGGAAAAATGTCATATCAGAGCTGCTCAGCATTGCATTAGCCAGACAAATATGGAGCCCGAGATCCCGCTGTCAAACTATAACGTGATTGTTTTCTTGAGAACCATGACTCGGGAGACTTCCACTTCAGTTGTCTTCGGGAGTTGATCTGATATCTAAAATCACATGCAGGTGAGTTTTGTGAGTTCTAGTGAGACGAAATATTCAGTTCACAATAAGGATCCTGTTGCTGAAACGATAAGCCAAGGTTTTATCAAAAGACGTGCCATTAAAAGAAGGTCTTAGCAGTCTTAGTGGCAAAGTCGTGCTTTAGATACACAAGCTGAAGTTCCTCGGTGGGGGAAATTGCTCCCACTTCTGCTAGAAATCAGAGATGAAGTAAAATCCATTTCACACTAATGCACAATAATTTTACTGCATCCAACCCTCCTCTCCCCCTCAATTTGCATTGTATTGTTCTTTAAACATTCATACACCAAATCCTCATTCCTTTTTGGGAGGACAGTCATATGCTTTTTTTTTTTATCAGACTGTCTGGAAATGCAAGAACCCAGTGAGGAAACTAACAGTCCAGCTAGCAGAGTGAGCTTCAGGCTCCTGTATGGAAGCACAGTTCCCTGGCGAGCATTTTGTTCACGTCTTGTTGTGAAATTGGATGAGGGTGGAGGTGGAGGCAGGTTGAGCTCTAGGAAATCCGGATGGAGCTGTCCTCCACCACCCGCCTTCTTCCTCAGAGAATGTGGAGGTGAGCTCACAGCAGAAGGTGTGAAAGGCAATCTAATCACCGGTGTTGTAGAGGGTTTGGTCTGTTTGGCAAAGATATTTCTCATTCTACATTCTTGTTCAACACTTGTTTACAAGACTTAACTTTGGTTGAATTCCGCTCCCTGCACCCCGGTGAGTCAGTGCACGTCGGCTCTGAGATTGTTTCCTTTTTGGAAACTAGATGGGTCTGTGCTTGTGTGTGCAAGTACATTCAGTGTGTTCTCATCATTGGAAAAAGACACTCTGCTTATAAGCACCTTCAGGAATAGTACGTGCGATGCTGCTATGCAAGCACGAGGCATTTAACGCCAAGTCAGACGTCAGCCGTGTGAACACAGACTAGCTCTCTGATGCAGCAGGACGGATTCCTCTTTCAGCTCAGGAGACCCGTCAAGGTACAGGTATGTCGGCACGTATTTCTGTGCCGCTCATAAACACTGTAAAAGCCCAAATCCTTGCTCACAGGCATTTGTACAGCAGCATCTCTGCACTGCTATAGATCTCCACTCTCAGAATAATCCATTTTTATTACAGCTTAATAGATATCTATGCAAAGCAAAGATAGAGTGGAGCAGAGTTCTCCGCTTTCAGAAAGAAGGCCATCTCAACCATCTTGGAAACAGAGAAGTGCATGGAGACAGAGACAGGTTTCAGATCGATTAGTCAGGCCTGATATTAGCCAAAGCATGATGTGTTCCCTAGTAATCTATAAGTATATGCAGGTGACCTTTCACCTTAATGAAGCCCAAAATAATATGAGAAGAAAATCTCCAAAATAATCCTTTATCATTAATTTACAAATGCTAATGCAAGATTACCTTTAAAATGTTCATGCTAGATTTGCACCTGGTGCCAAAGAATGGACTAAACATGAATGAGCTGCAAACAACATTGCGAAGTGATGCCCTTCAAAGTGCAAGCAATAAAAAAATTGTGTTCACTTAAATCTGAAATTCTGGGGGAAAAAATCTGAAATTCTTTCAGTCATCTTTCCATATAGCCTTCAGTTGCAGGCTGCTAATGGTAACTGCAACAGTGCATATCCATAACAACCATAAATTACAATGAAGACAAATGTGATAGGCTAATGCAAATGTAGAAATAGAAAGATAGAATTTGATTTAGGATTTTCTGTGTGTGTGTTGCAGTTATCGGAGCACTTAAACACTTCCAAAGGTAGGGGGCGCTGCAGTGTCCCCAAGACGCCCTCCCCCCACCCCCTTCACACGTCCCTGGGCATCGCTAGTGTTGAGAGATGTACAGTATGTTTTCACAGATTTCAGACCTCCCTGGCACTCAGTGCCTCAGTTTCTCTGAATCTTTCCGTCTCAGCAAGCGTGTGAGAAGTAGTCACAGCTCTCTGTCACCTTGTCCCATGAGGCAAAGCAGCTGTCTGTGACTCAGCAGTGAATCATACCTCCAGCACTGTACTGCATGAGGGCCTGAGAGACAGGTGGATATGTTAACCAGCCAACCAGAAGAGAAGTACTCCAACTCAAAACAAGTGCGCATACTCACGCCCGCAACACGCATACAAATATCTGTAAGTACTAACCCGACATAACATGACAGAACGCTGAACACTATTTAACGTCATTTGTAACTTACATTTATGTGCTTGGTGCAGCATTTTCGTTTGATACATCAGTGTTTCTGACATCTTACTTGCTGATTCTCAGGGGTTTAGGCCTGCCCTGAATGTTGGATTTATGTCTTTCACAGTAACCTTTTGTATAATCTGTTTTTTAATCTATTTTTGCATTATTATACATTTAAACAGAGATGTTTAACCAGCTCTGGAGCCTGAAATGAACCCAGTAACAACGTGATTAGTACTGGCCACTCATGCATCTTCTTTTGCACCCAAGTCCTTTTGTACGGCCTCCTCTTGTTTTCTGAGCACAAAGATCCATCGCCACTGAAGTAATTACATTTACACATACACAAGGTTAGCAAGCTGTGAGGTGGCTGCTATTTGAGCACCAGCTGCCAGCGTGTTTAGTGAATTTGGGATCTTTCTGAGTAAGGAAGAAAGAGAACGCAGGGGAGGAGAGTGGGAGTGATGCGGAGAGCTGCATGTTAATAAACTTAATGAAGAGCTGTAGATTGTGTGGACCCCTGCAGGGGAGGGGAGGGAGGGGTGTGTGTGTGTGTGTGTGTGTGGTGGTGCTGGTGGTGGTGGTGGTGGTGGGGTGGTGCCCAGGCAGCAGAACAGTGATGAGGCAACACGGGCTCTCTCTCAACACAGCAGCATTAGAACAGACGGCCACAGCATCAGGGGGTCCTCTGCAATACAACACGAGGAAACATGAGATCTGCCTCACAATGACTGACGAGATGCACTTCAAATAAGAGCCCAGACTGTTTTAGACTCCCAGAGATGAACAACACGACTGAAATGAATGTCTGTACTGTGAGGGTCCAAGTTAAATGTTTTTTTAATAATGTCTGAGAATCTGAGAATAAGTATTTTGTTGTTATTGTACATAGTATAAGTTTGTTTGTTCTGTCCATAGTCTAGTAGGAGGACAAATGGATGCGTGAATAGTACAGATGTTCAGGATTACATGTCCTCAGACAGAACATTACATTCCTAACAACTATATTCTATCCACCCATCTATATGTCAGTCTGTCCACTTCTGTCTGATCCAGTAACTTTCAAAATTTTTAGTCAATAAATCCTTCCATCTCTCTGTTGTTTGCTCATTAATTCTGTTTCTTTGTCTCAGTTCATTCCTACTTTCCCTCCGTGCTCTACTGGCTGGGGTGTCTAGAGATGTTAACTATTCTTCTGTCTAGCAGGTATAAATATTGATGTGCAGAGAGGCAGCGTGGCTGTCAGAGTGTGTTCAAATAAAGACAGAGAGCAGGCGAGTGAACGGGGATGTTTGGAGCACACATCCTGTATGTCCTTTGGAGTTTTAAAGCTGCCACGGAGAATAAGTGTATCTCATCTCACAGGCTTGCCTAAAGAACCCCTTATCATAAATCTAGAGGTTGTAGAGTCTTGGCATAGCACCACCTCTAACCCTGTGTGTATGTGTTTGTGTTTTCAGCTTATATTTAGACAAATAAGCTATTTTTTCCTTGGTTACACCGTTTTTTTTTATTTGAATCATCTTGTATTGGTGTAACCAAGGCAACTTGAGTTTGGAACTTGGAACTTGACGTGTCTTGGTACTTGGAACAGCTGTATGACATTTTCTTTAAGAATAACTGCACAGTTCTTGAAACGAATATGATCTTTTCCTTTCTCAAATTTGCATTCTGCTTCAGTAATATGCAAGATTTATTTTCATTCAACACTGTTGGAAAAACAGGTATGGTTTAAGATAATGAAGATTTTGAGTATTTTTTTGCAGACTTCTATTTTAGAACAATCTGACACATAGGTTCAAATTCCCTCACTCTTTTTCTCATACACACACACACACACACACACACACAGTCTCCATACAGACACCACAGAAATGCATACCCTGACACGAGCAAGGTACGGCAGCAGGTGCTAAGATTAGGTGCAGTCCTCCACTCTGAGTGCTGCATGGAAAAACAATTCACAAATGACACCATCTGCTTCCCTTTGGCAGCTCTCAGACACAGGTATTCACCGACACACTGTAAAACCTTGTATTGATTTAGCTTTTTTTTTTTTTTACCCCTCTTTTCATGAGCGCTAGATTGGGTTCCATCTAACCTCAGCATGCACTACGTCTTCCTGGTTCGGTTTTGGTTTGACAGGGAGCGCGGATCCCAGCCGTACCGCAGCAGCCACGCCGTGGCACCAGCATGCGTCAGGGTGACAGGTTTTTCACTGTTGCTTTGGCTTTCATGAATTATACCAATACCGCTGCCCCAGTTTGGCTTACACTCTCTCTACCTGTCAACCCAGGTGTTGACAGATGACACGAGGCTAAAATTAGCTGCACTGTTGTTTTAGGAGCCCGTGGCTTGATGTGTAATACTTTTTTGTCCTCTACCTCTTCTGCAAGGTGAATACCAGGGGTAGTTCAACACTGAGTCATATGGCGCGATACTATGTACTATGTTAGGCGCAAATACCCTATTTTAAGACACCTGTCTCAAGCGCTGGGATTATTTTTAAGACGTATTTGATATTTAGCATGAACGCTACAAAGATGAAAGGGTCGTAGCTATGAGATATTCTTACGATATAAAAAGTCAAAACAAAAAGATTTCTTAAAAGGACTGCGCTAGTTAACCTTATGCTCTGGTGCTAGGGAGCTTCTTTAAGACTTAACTCGTATTGTCCTCCAGTATGTGTATAATAAATGGTACGATCACATGTGTGTAACATTCCCCTATGGGCTGTCCGTCTCCTAGACACAATATGGGAGCGAAAATATCTGTCGTTCATTCCAGTTTGACTTAATATTCCGAGCGAGTGCACTGTGATAAACAACACACTGTTATTACATGGGAGAGTCTCCCTCATTCCCCCGCGCTCGTTTCTGTCTGATAGGAGCTTAGGAGTTTAGGAAAGCATAAAAACTTACAGGAGCTAAACGTATGGGTGTGTAACGCTGCCCCTCGATCAGTTTTGCAATGGCTAAAGGGTGAGTTTGTAAAGGAAGGACTGGTCCTAGACCTTTGTGAAAAAGCAGCATATTGAATAACGCCAGAGCTCACTCACCTTTAGCCAATTCATGCCATTATCACGCTAAGCTCAAAGGAGTCCTTCGCTAAAAATTGCAACTGTGCTTCTCTAGTTAGCGGTTTATTTGTAGAACACTAACTGCTCCTCACTTTTGCATTCATAACGCGATTATCATTTTAATGAAACTCTTGAGCGAAGGCCTCATAATGATTCAGTTGCAGAATATATTTCTCAGAGATGCATTATGATGAAGTGCAAATTATCTGCAGTAGTTCATAGAGAAGTGAATTAAGCCGTTTCTACAGTATCCACAAACCGGATCTTATAATGAAATTGCTGTGTTGTGCCAGATGATCTAAAATTGGAATCCTTTGGGTGTTTCTTCTTAAATCAGCACTCAATATTCAATACTTTTTGTAAATGCATGAACCCTCTTACACTGACTTTCCAGTTTGAGATTTTTTTTATATGTGCATGAACTGGATTATATTCTATATAAATTTACTATCTAGTAGCTTTCCCTGTTGTGGTGATAGCATGAAGTAGTCTTGTCCCATCCTACCAAATCCAGCACGTAAATCAGATGTGTCTGATAGATGTGGTTTTCACACTGCTTTGACTCTCGTGAATAGACTAGTGCCTTTGCCCTACTTTGACTTACATACCCCATACTTGGCAGTGTAGATGTTGACATATGAGAACCACTAAAAGCTGGTGCCAACAACTGCAGCGGGTACGATCTCCACCGACAGCTTTTGCTCACGTACATGACTCTCACATGACTGCTTAACCATGACCAATAACTGTCTGAGATATAAGCTTCAGTAGAAGACAACTGTCATTATATAATGCACTGGACAATTCTGGTGCTAAAGGTTGCTAAGTTGTGATTATAAACAAAATAGAAAGGCCCCAGTATTATAATGGTGTTTATGAAACAGTAGAGGAAAGGTGAGGAAATGAGAGGAGAAAAGAGAGAACTTTGTTGCACTCTGTTCTCTAATCTGCTTTTAGTGTCCACAACACTGTACATCAGTTTCTACTCCATAAACAATCCATCAATCCAGGAGCGTCCAGGACTTGCATATCTAATCGATAGCTGTCCCGATGCCTCACTAGCTCAGTGTCAGGGTACGGCGAGAGTCTGTGACTGTCTGTAGTGCGACTGCTATAATCTCTGGTACAGTCTGTGAGAGGCAGGTGGGTCTGTCCCAACCACTGCTAATGAAGATACAGATGGGAAGAAGACCCTACTGTCAGAGCAGTACAGACTTAACACTATCCAGTTGGGACATTTTTTAGGCATTTGCAAAGCTGGAAAACAGCAGAGAGCAGATGAGGAAAAGTCAAGGTTAAATTATGCTGTCTGGTAAATACGCTAATGGCCTCTAACCAGAAGCTGCAGTGTTCTTTCAGGATGTGCTTTCTGAGCTGCCACTATTGTTGAATGCGACTAAACTGAACTTCTTTGTTGTGTATATAATAACCTTGGTGTTGAGGTGCTGATGCTGCTGGGTTGCCATCTGGACGCTGCAGTAAGCAGTGGCACAGAAACAGAAGAGCTAGACATGGAAGTACCTCCCCTCCACTCCTCTCCTCTCCCCTCCCCTCCTCTCCACTCCTCTCCTCTCCTCTCCCCTCCCCTCCCTCCCTTCCTCTCCTCTCCTCTCCTCTCCTCTCCTCTCCCCTCCGCTCCTCTCCTCTCCCCTCCC
>JAOYMR010000009.1:6677269-6691202 GCA_025802075.1 Tenebrosternarchus preto | reverse complement strand
TTAGCCTTAGAAACCGAACACTAATGTTGAGTTAGCCTTAGAAACCGAACACTAATGTTGAGTTAGCCTTAGAAACCGAACACTAATGTTGAGTTAGCCTTAGAAACCAAACACTAATGTTGAGTTAGCCTTAGAAACCGAACACTAATGTTGAGTTAGCCTCAGAATCCGAACACTAGCCCCAGAAGCAGGCATTTTACTAGCACACAAGGCCTAAAATGGTGGAAGATGATGCTTCTCAGCCGTGTGGGTGAACCTGCCGGCGGCGTTTTGACACTCTCCTGGTTCTGCGCTTTAGACCAGGCTTGTTAAGCATAAATGTGAAAAGATATGGATGAATACATTACTGATGTGAGCGCTTTTATGCCTCAGGCAGTCACCGAAACTGAAGTGCCCACCCTCCTCCCTTATTTTACCACATTAACTATGTGCTCAACATTTTTAGTAGAATAGCTAACTAACTTCTGTCTATAAGCATATGTTGAAAGAGCTGGAGTGTGTGTGTGTGTGTGTGTGTGTTTTATGAAATATATGTGCATTTACACAATGGAAAAAAACTGGTCTAAGTGCAAAGTTCCATTCCAAATAATGTCCCTTTCATCTTGCAAAGTTTTGCTCTAAAACCCTTTTCAAAACGTTTGACACAGGCTGCACAGAGCATGGCTGAGTCAGTGAGAGAGGCACAACTCTACAGCAGCTCAGAGGACACCACCGCACCTTATTACCGCAAATCACTGGGAGCCCTGGCCTGCAAAGGTTAGGGAGAGCCCATGGGTGTGTGTGTGTGTGTGTGTGTGAATGTGCGTGTGCGTGCACGCGTGTGCTTGTGTGCGTGCGTGTGTGTGTGTGTGCACGTGTGCGTGGGCACTCCACAGCGTCTGGGGAAACGACCCTCCTTTTGCCTGCGTGTACACTGCCTCCATTCCTGCAGAGCCACAGCCCTGAGGGCGCTGACGCCCTTTAACCCTTTCCTGATCTACACTGGCAGCTTCGTGCCGGTTTGAGACCGGAACGCCGCACGGCTCGATCCCGATGCGAAGCGCAACACGATTTTCCAATCCACCTCCCATGGAGGGAAAAGGAGAGCCGACCCTGGCAACACTTCCGCAGAGTCCGAGGACCAGGTGCGTAGCCATAGTAACCGCGTGGTCCTGGGTCACAGATTTGGCACGTTGAGCTAACCGTGGACCCAATCTGCACACTAGTTGACACGGGGACTAATTAAAGTGTCTGGCTGGAGGCGAGAGGATTTTCTAATTAGTGCAGTATTGACAAAGCTGCAGTTCCCTGTCCTGCAGTCAGAGCCAAGAGGGTGGAGAACAGAACGAGAGACAAAAGCCAGGAGCCCTGCTCAGACCGAACGCGTGTGCCTCCGTTCGCACAGCAACGAGCCGCATAAAGAACGAACACATCCACGTCCTAGACCTCAGCTAAACACACGAGCGTCACGTTGCCTAGAAAAGGCTAAAGGAATCAACTCCGCCCGGTCTTGAACCCGGGTCTTCCGGGTGGTAAGCGCGCGCTCTGACCGCCAGAGCAAAGAGCTCAGAAGTGCACCAACCGGTATAGACATCTCCCAAAACATAAGGCGAGAGAGAACCTGCTCCCACCGGCTCTTGCCCAGGGAAAGGACGTGAGCCCGAGTACATACTGCGTTCGAGCTGCTAATGTATTTACACCTGCGAGCCGGTTTGGTTTGGCGCAGCTAATATTTGTTGGAGACTGGTCCATGTTTGCTATTCCACTTTGGTTCCAAGTACACAGCGGTAACATGGACGCCTCAACGGGTGTCTGACCGCGCGATTTCTCAGGCTGCCGTTTCGTTTCGCTTCCCTTCTCCTCCGCTCCTCCCAGGCAGAGCCAAAAGCCCCGATGCGCCAGGGGCGCCGGGAGCCCAGCGAGCCGGGAGACGCCCGGCAGACGGTGAGGACCAGCTGCTTCTCCACACTCCGCTCCAAAGGTGAAGGCCTCACAAGAATGACTAAGCGCAAAGCACTGCTGAACACTTGTATTGCATTGTTTTGTATGTTATTCCATTTTACTTTATTTTTATTTTTTTTTTTTTTAAAGTATTGCTATCCCTGCCTTCACTGACTCAAGGGAAAGGGGTGGGAAAATCTTTGATTGGTCTCTTCCACTATACTATTCTGTTTGAGTCAGTATTCAAGCCCTTTTAGAAGAACCAACCGCTGCCCTTTCCATTCTACCTCGGTTTTTTCTTAGCACACACACAAAAAAAACTGAGCTGCTAGAGGCAAAGCCTTGAGGGCCCCTCATGCTCCAGCTCCATCTGCCTGCAACACAAACAGCTCTCCCGCACTGGCGTTTGTGTGTGTGTGTGTGTGTGTGTGTGTGTGTGTGCATGTGCATGAATCACACATGGCTGCCAGCTATGCACTCTGCTTCAGGGGCCACACTGTACAAACACAAGAAGAAAGACTGAGATGGTAGTGCACAGAAAGCATCCACTGACAGACATTTGCCGTTTAGCATCAAAGAGAACATTTTCCATCAGCCTGGTTGTTGAAACTTGGGTAAATTAGCCTGGTTTGACCATTCAGCCACTTTCAAAGCTTTTACTTGAGAAATTCAACCCAGAAATGACAGGCCCAGAGTCAAGAGCCCAGGAGTAGAGTTTTGCTGATTAGTTTAAAACAAGTAGTTCAGATTATCATTCAGGTTAATGGGCAACACAAATGTCCTTCAAGACATAACTGTTCAATTACAAAGTCACCCACTGATAGCTTCGAAATCTTACTGAAGGACAAATCTACATTAAAAACTAGCATTAGGTAGTATAATAGTAGTTTAACAGCCCTCAGCTCTAACGTACGCTGAAATATAGCCAAAAGCCCCCAGGCATAGTTACTTACACACACACACACACACACACACACACACACACACACACACACACACACACACACACGCCTGAGGGTCATGGGGGTAATATCAGATGGATTATTTACCCAACTGCTCATAGATTTCAGATAGTGGAAACACAAGGTTCACCAGAAACACAAAGCATCCAAAGGAGCTCCTTAACTTCGACAGAATGGTAGTCGGTCCATTCTTCATTTACCTACAAACACCCTGGAGAGCCTGGAGCCATTGTGTCCACAAACAGCAGGATAAAGGATTCGGTTTCATTTGGTGCTGAGAAGTGTACACATTTCAGACCGAGGCAGGAGGAGGAGCCTAACGAAGGCCCTGTGAGCTCCCCTGCTCCCAGAGAAGGTCCACAGCCCGCTCAGCACTGCTCGGACGGATGAGTGTGAACACGACTGAAGGGCAGAGCAGTGAGCGAACATCGGAGACAGACAGACATGGAGAGTGAGTTTGAGAACGTGAGACTGGGAGGAAGAGAGTGAAGTAGTGGAGTGTGACTTGGGTTTAATATTTTATAATTGCCCAGGGGATATTTCACAGATCAATGTGCGACTGTACCCAAGCCTGTGCCAGGGAGCCCAGCGACGGAGAGAAAAAGACCCAGGAAGAAAGGATGGGAGGAGGAAAAAGGCACAGAGAAAGAGAGAGTCTGATAAAGGTATAATGACAGAAAGAAGGAAAAGAGAAAAGCAAAATCAGGAAAAAAAAAACCCAATGAAAGCAAGAGAGGGAAAGAACAAAGGGAACGAGGAGACAAATGAAAAAGATCTGCTCTGTAGTTTCTCGATACCCTTGGTGTACTTAAGCAGAGTGCATGCGGTGCCGTGTGAAATACACCCTCCATTGGCTGCCTGGCCCCGCTGGCCGTGCTTCAGGCACACATTACCTCTCTTAATGGGCTTCTATTTCAGCTGCAGAGAGGAAGCCAATAACCTCTCAACACTAATGGATTAGTCTACATGTACACAAGGTCTGTAGCTAATATTACTCTGTCTATAGTTTTTCCCAGCAGATCTCTGCCTGGAACACAGGGCGATGATTATATACAAGTTTCATGGTTACGGTCTTGCTTGGGTTCTGGAAGAGACCGATTAACTGATGGAGGGGAAAAAAAAACTCACTCACACACCCACACACACCATAATACAGAAATGAAATTGTTACTTGAAAATTCTTTGCATCACACATTTGACACTTTAAAAATCTGGAGTCTTTAAAACATTAATCTGGAATCATGCTGGAATGGAATGTTTCCATGAAGAAAAAGAAAAAGAAAAAAAAAACAAAACTTTTTTTGGCAATAAAGTGTAATTAACAACAGAGGTGATGAATCTCACTGCTGTCCACCTCCTCAACAGAGCTGAGATTCACAGAAAACAAAAAACAAACTGCATCCTGGAGGATGACGGAAGTGCAGACAAGAATACGGCAAAAGTCCAGGGAGCCAAATTTGAACAGTCAGTGATTGGAGAAAGAGCCTCTGCTATATAATTCTGCGGGAAGGCCGCTGTCTGTCTCTCACTCGGTTTACATGTCAACACTGTGTGTATAAAGGGCAAAATCACAAAAATGCAGCACTGAAACCCTAAACGCACGCCGATGGAAAAGCGCAGGCCACACCTAGGCGGCGCGCCGCGCGTTTTAGCGGGAAGCTGCTACGGAGACGTTTACGGGAGAAGCTCCTTTCGCGCGACGGCGAGGCCGGCCGGCCTAGTCACTGCACTGCAGCCCTGGGCTCCCCCAGGGGCATCCGCTCAGCCATGCAAACGAAGAACATGCTCATTATGATGAGGCTTATCGTGTCAAAACACACACCGATAACCCGCAGATTACAAACACATCGATAATGCGGTGATTACAAACACCCGCTGATAACCAACAAATTACAAAACACACACACACGAACACACACACACACACACAAACAAAATACTGCAATGGTACACTGACACAACATATGGGAGCTCCAATCAGCTGCCAGGATCAGTTATATGGGATAAAACGGCATCTGCGAGATATTATTTCATATTAATTACTTGCCCTACCCAAACTCGGCACAAAGCTAACGTTTGCTGCACACATCCAGCGGCTGTAGCTGATGCTAGTTTAACTTGTCTTTGTAGACGTATGTACAGAGCCTGTACTAGCATGTAGGCTGATGGACAAAAAGGTGAAGAGTCTGTGGTCAAACATGGGAAGAGTTTGGGAGTGGTGGAACCTCAGTGTTAAGCTTGAGATATATTAGCATTTCTGAAAAGAAAAAAAACTTGGTATTAATGTGAAAAGCCCCCCTCCAAAACACACAAATCCAGGTGTTCTACTTCTCCAAATTCACAAAAGAAATGTCCTATTTGTTGGTTACTAGTTTAATAATAAATGAGCCACATGCTAGTAGTCTTCACCTGCAAATGTGCACAATGACACTGGAACAAGCTTGAGTACAGGTCAAGAACGACGAAGTGAAGTACAGTGAAGGACAGAGCCATCAGGTGGAAAACAGAAAGCTTTCCAAACTAACACACACCAAAGTGAGTTCCTCCAGTTTCACAGTTTAAAAAAAAAAAAAAAAAAGCCTCTTGGCCTTCATAAGTGTCTCGGCATTAATAAAAAGACTGGAAGACGGTGCAGCAGAGCTGCGGTGTACCCAGTCCAGCGCGGAGCGGCCGCGGCTCGGAACGTCTCGACCGCAGCCCGGCGTGAGGAAGCGGTGGGTTCTGGAGCAGCTCATTACTGGAGCTACATTTCTGCCCGCCTTTGGTATTCTGTTCCCGTCCCTTCCCCCGCACCCGGCTCCCCTGCCCCGGGCCCATCTGGCAGAAGGGGAGGTTTTAATTGTGGCTATAGAACTCGGCGCGGTTTTCTGCCTGCGAGCGAGCCCTAGCTTCAGTGGGTGAGAGAGCTTGCTTTAGTGATATTGGGTGCAGTCCATCCCTCCAGGCTGCTTTTAATGGCTCCTCTCCCCCTCTCTTTCATAGCCGGCCTCAGATAGTTTTCCATGTGATGCCTTGTTAATTCTGCTGCAGGGAAGGACAAGCGTATCTCTCTCGCTCTCCCCGTCTCCCTCTCTCTCCCTCCATCTCATTTCTTCATTTGCTCTTCTTTTTTCGCTCCTTTTTTTCCCCCGCTCCAACCTTTCTTGATTATCCTTGCTGACTAAATCAACGTTACATGGCAAGACGCAGGACACGAGTCCTTTACACACACACACACAAAAAAAACACAGTCAATGTATACCAGAGTCTAGTATTCTATAGTTATTAAAAATGAAAGGGTGAGGAAGATTTAGACCAGACATGTTCAGCAAACCCTCCTCCCTTTTTATTGTGTTTATTTTTGTCATTCCCTGTTCTTCTCTTCAGCAGATCCACTTTTTTTTTGCCTCCTCAATCTGTACTTGCCCTACAGTACCACTGCCCCGCAGGCCTCCAAAGTGGAAAGGACATGTTAATATGCAGCTGATGGCTCGACTCTGACCCCCTGTGCACAGTCCTGCTCCAGGCTCAGTCTGGTATGCGGGCCTGCAGGCGTGCGGCAGCCTTTATTAAAGTTGGGCCTACAACTCGCCCCTGAGTAACTCCCTCATCACCTGCTCTATGACTAATCCACCCCCAGGCTCTGCTGCAGGCCCTGCCTACAGTCCAAAAGGCTTGTCAAGTCTGAGATAGCAGCTCTGCTCTTGACTGGTAATCAGATAGAAACCGCCTGGAGGGCTCACAGCCTAAACAAAGGGCAAAACAAAAATACCACCTTCTCCTGAACACATACCCAACAAACAACGTAAGAGGATTTAGTCTCATTGTCTGAACTATTGCCCTCCGTGTTTCCTCACTTCTACTCTTGCTATGGCACTATGGGTAGTCCTTTCTCTGCACTAACGGGGAGCTTGCATGGTTTTGTGCTTTTTTCCTTCTTTTTCTTCCTGACGGGAAGCAGGGGGCAAAAAAGAAATAAAAAAAAAAAAAAAAAATGAACCAAGTCTTCACAGTGTAGCGCTGCTGCCTGGCAGGCTGGCTCATGCTCCGGGCCACGCAGGCCCTCAGGCACATTACTGCGGAGATGAAATATCTGACTGGCCTCTTCAGAGCAGGCCCAGCCACAGCCCCCGAGGCCAGCACTGACCTCTTTAGAAAAGTCACATTCACTTTGCTCCACAGGGATGGGGGTGGGGTTAGAGAGAGGTGGGGGGGGGGACGGCCAAAGGCACTATAGCAGCGGATGTGAAAGGCTAAAATGTGAGGAGGCTGCCCTCACTTCACTTTTTTTTTTGTGACATTCTCGAAGTCTGGGTGGGACAAACCATTAAAAAAAGACCAGTACCGATGGTACAGTCCTGTTCAATTGTAGTTCTACTCCTTTCTTCTGGTTTTTTAAAGGGATTTTGAACAACCTCGACAACAGATGAAGATTAAGCTCAGCGAAAGAGGTTGGCAGTGCAAGGACCAGAAGCAAGCAGAGGTTTTATTTGGTTCCTCATGCTCTGTAAGATGGGGACATCAGAGCCAGTACAGCAGCAGATCGTATCAGTGCAGGCAATGCAAAGATCCAAGCCATGTGGCAGATGCAAGTGCAGTCTCTTCCCTCCATGGTGGGATTACTTAAGCACAGAACATTAAAGCAAGTTGCAGGAAGTCTTCTCAGACTTCTCCTTTCACCCTGCATTGCTAAATAATTTCTGAAATTATATGAATTTGTTTCTTTTGAGTGCTAGAATAAGCTTTTTTTTTCCTTTAAAAATTACATTTAGTAATTTGCCATCACAATGTTGTGCTTTGCAAGGAGCAAATACTTTTTCCAAGATGGCACACTTTTTTCAACATGAACACACTTCAAGGTTCTGCTTGAACAAACGCATGGTTTAAAGACTGGATACACATACATAAGCCAGTTTATGGATGAAACATCACAACAGTTTAAACTATTTTCACCAATACTGAAAAAATGGTCAACATCCTTTTCAGGCCTTTTGCACACTGTATGTTTTCTTAAATTTGATTAAAATATGCTTAGTCCCATTAGCATACGCTACTTGGAACTCGGTTTTACGTGTTTAGGTATGTGCACATGTATTCAGCGTAACAAGATGTCAACAGATAAAGTGATACTCGTGTTTTTAGTTAACAGTGTTAATACAGAAAGTTTCCAAGCATCAGGGCCATTGTGTACAAAAGCTTTTAAAAGATGAAAATCTAAAACCACAAACAGTGGCGCTGCCGGTGTTCCACGCGTCACTGAGCAGGAAGCGGTCGGCTCCTACCTCTCCGGTAGACGTGGCGGCTCCGGGAGACTCCAGTTTGCGTTTCTTGCGTGGTCCAATGGCGGCCAGGGCCGTCAGGTTAGCGTCACGCTGCCTCATCTGAGCGAGTTCCTGCTGCTGCATCTGAACGCAAGAGAAGCACCAACATATGAACAAAGAGCTCCATGAGGCCATTAGAGAAGATCTAGGATTATATGAATGGAAAAGAATAAAAGGATCTGGAAATTGCTAGAGCTTTAAAAAAAAAATAATAAAATAAATTAAATAATAAATAAATCCCTGTAGTTAGGTATGAGGTCAGTGTGGAACCCCAATTATAACCCTGAGTACCAAAAGCATACATGATGATCCCTTCAGTCATAACATAAGCCTAGAAGAGAGAATTATGCAAGCTTTTTCCAACCTCAGTTCAAACCTCACACAGTAAAACCACTCCTAACATCATTTGGTAAACTGCAGACATTTTAACAGACCAGCCAGTTTTCAGTCTTTTCACAAAAGTCAGAGTATCTTGCTACTTAATTCAATTTCTTTCTATAAGGGAAAGAAGGAAGTGAGGGAGGAAGAGTGAGCGAGTGAAAGGGGCTTCAAAAGCACAGCCTGCAGGTAAAGTCATCCCACCCTAGCAGGCAATCACAGAGCCAGCCTTGCCAGGAGGGGAGGGGGCCGGCACGTCCTCCGCACCCCAGCTTGGAGTGAGCGCCGCTGGGCACAGAGCAAGCAGAGAGTCCTTACCTCGCCTCACCCTGACTCACACTGCTGTGGCTACCAACCCGTGAAAAACTGTAAAAGCAGTGTCTGTGCTTGTAGGTGTATATTTGTGGATGGACCATAGACACATTTGTTACACACCACAGCCGAGATGCTATAGGTAGCCAAATTAAGGTTCCGTCTAGTACAAAAGCAACGAATTTTTAAAATTCTGTAAAATATTTACACACATTTTAAAATAGCCATTTTCCCTCTATTTAGTTTAAGAAAACATATTATAGTCTTGTTTGCCTCTTTTCTCCTCTTTGCTCAAACTAAGTGCTATAATAAAGTGTGCAGTGACAAAACGCTAATTGACAAAGAGCTAATTCAAGACAACGTTTACATACTAATTAAGTTAGGGTTATGCTAATCCAAACAGAAGTCATGCACATTGCATGCACACGCATGTTTGCCCTGAAGAAACCAGACAACACACACACACACACACACACACACACTGGCAGCATGGTGCCTCTGAACTCAGCCAGGTCTGATGCTCTGGTGAAGAACAACGCTGGTGTGGGAGATGGTGGTGGAGGTGGTGTGGGAGATGGTGGTGGAGGTGGCATGGGAGATGGTGGTGGAGGTGGCGTGGGAGATGGTGGTGGAGGTGGCGTGGGAGATGGTGGTGGAGGTGGTGTGGTTGTGGGGAGGGGCTACGACATAGCCGGGCACACAGGACACCGCCTGAGGTGGCGGGAAGAGTCTCGCCACACCAGTGCAACTGCGACTCTATTAGCACTAAACAGAAGGTTCTGGAAGCAGAGAGACTTTTCCGTGTCTGCACGGATCTTCTCAGTGCCCCCAGCAAGAGCGGCGTCTTGCTTTCATGTTCATTTATTTGATGAGGAGTGAACGAAGAACGCAGTTACACCATCTGTAATCCAGTGCTCTGCACGTCCCATCTAATGACCAACCTCCATCACCAGGTCTACTAACTCCAGAGTCACATACTCTGTGTTTTTAGATGACAGTATTCGTCATTAGTAAAACTGTCATTTGTTGGAATATTTAAGAGTTGTTTTTTTTTTACTCAAGTTTAAGATTATGCTCATCTCCAGAAGAGAAAAAAAAATCATGAGAAAGAGAGAGGAGGAGAAGAGAGATAGATGGACAGAGACAGAAAGGAAGAGAAAGAGAAAGGGAGAGCATGAGTGAGTGAGACAGAGAGATAAAGAGAGAAAGAGAGAGAGAGAGAGAGAGAGAGAGAGAGAGAGAGAGAGAGAGAGACACAGAGAGAGAAATGCTTGTAATCTCCAGTTATTTCCAAAAGGTCAGTGGCGGGAGAGAACGTTGCCTGCAGCGCTGCTCTACCTTCCTTATTGATCCTTATCTCCTGTCTAGCCCTCCACAATGACTGGCCCTGCAGCAAAAGCTTAATAAACGTGCAGGAGAGCACCCAACACAGCACTTCAATTAGGGCAGCTGATTGAAGTCAAGGACACGAAAACTAAGGGCTACATTTCCGATGGCAATGATCAGCAGCAGCCCGAGATTGGTGGATAATGCCGCAGTGATATTAGCATGAGGAGGGATGGCTTCGAGGCCGCCGTTCCCTCCCTCTGCCTCTAGAGGGCCTGGGGGAGGGGAGGGGAGGGGGAGTCTGCCACCTTATGATTAGCAAGGTGACTCACGTTACACAAAGGTAACAGAAAATAAACACATCTGAGCTATTGTCACCCAACCACAGATATGCCGCAACACAGCATAATAGCTGTACAGCCCAGTCCATGTCAGGCTGTGACAACTGGTCTCCAGAGCATCACAACATTTAATTCCTTTCTATAGGAGCCGCACAGAGAGATGACGAGCTGTAACAAGGACGAGTGTTCTGGTGATGCACTGCGCCTGGCTGAACCCCCCCCCCCGGCGTCTCGCATGGACACAGGCCAGGATTAAAGAAGCAAAGACGCTGTACCACAGCAAAGACGCTGTACCACAGCAAAGCGCTCGTGTGGGAGGGATGTGCATGTGGGCCAGGGTCTGGGCTTTAAGGCGTGCCTCTCCAAAGACCAAAGGACTGGCACCATGCCTCAGGCCAAAACAAACGGGGGGGGCAGAAGAACAGAAGAAAGCACAATATCTGCGTCTGTTTCTTCATCTTCAGAATGGCAGAGAAGATGCAGCACAGAAATGAACAGTATCCATGATGGACAGGTGCTCAGGAAAAACCGGACACACTCCCATGTACTGAGCAGTTCTGGAGGGGGATCTGGTCCAGGGAGGTTCCTTCTAGTAGGTCAATTTAAGGAACTAAATTAATTGCAGTTATGAGGAAGATGTCTGAGGAACCCCGAGTCTCACACCGCATAAGCCGATAATTCACCTCCTGGCCACAGGCTTCAAATACGTACACAAAATAATTATGTTCAGTATGTTAAAACCTCTTTTCTCTAAAGCGAAATATATACACAGCGAAACAACAACAAAAAAAAAGTAGACAAAGTAGAAGTAAGAAAACAGCCAGCCCTGCTGGAGTCATGTAATGTTTTCATCTTGAACATTTCTCCATGTCCCTCCATCACAATATTCTGCGGTACAGTTGCGTTTTGACCCATAACTCTGCATTAACAACTTTAACACACTTAAAGTCTTTGGCTCATTTTGGCAGATGCCCATGTCCTGGATCAGATGTGTTTGGCTTCCAGGACAGGAGTTGTAGCTGGAGTCCGGCTACACAAAACGAGTGCGATTAAGACACGATCTTACTGTAGCCGTCAAATTTCCAGCTTAAGGCCCAAATACGAGTGTTGAAACGCTTAACACGCCTTTGTTTAATGTAAATCAACACCCTGGCAAAAAAGTCCAGCATGTCCTCGTTCTTTGTACTCCCAGTCTAGTTGAACCTCCTATGACGAACTCGCCGACAGTGACCAATACGATAACCACTCTCTCTGCTGCACGTCTATATAAACATGGTGATGTTACATTTGCACAATGTTCTTGACATGCTAATATATTTGTTGCCCGAAATTCTCTTTTATAACCCATGTTTGTGAAATCCAGGAACAGGGACACATTTTTTCCCTCTTTCTTTTCAGAAAACTTCTAAAGCCATGATTGACAATTTATCAACTTTCCTCCCCAACAGCCTACAAAAAAAATGACTGGCTGGCATGAAACATGTAGTGTTAGCAGCCTCCTGACCAAGACACTGCATGAATTTACGGCACTGTGATTGCCTAATCTGACAGTGACCATCAAAAAACACAAAAGTCTTGTGCAGTCTGAACTCCGGCATTAGATTTGTGATTTAATCCTATTTCCATGATGGCCAGTCAGAACTCAAAGAAAAAAGGCAGAACTTTTCCAGCATATGACTTAAAGGGAAGAACACAGCATCTAGAATGTAGAACGTGACTCTTACAATGTCACGCCCAGCGGGTGTAAATTGTGTGCAGCGGGGACCTCCATGTGCTATACGACACTGTTCCACCACACCCACCTCTTTGGCCTTCTGCTTCAGCCGAGCCTGTTCTGGGTCCTCTTGCCTGGAACGACTCTGTGCAAAAAAAATAAAAACAGTGTTACAGGAATATTGGCACGGAGCGATAATTTGGGACTCAAACATACCGACTCTAGAAGGAACAAACAATACAAACTCTAATTTTCCAGTACTGCATCCAAGCAAGACAACGCTTGGGTCCAAGGGATCTACTGAAGTCAATCAGTAAGGAAGCGTTTGGTGTACACAGAAACAGGCCAGTTGAACTCGAACAGGGCTGGAGGTGAGGCGAGAAGGCCAATCATCTCCTGGCTGAGAGCTTAATTACACGGCGTCTTGATTAGAATGGGGAACGCAACACAGGGAATCTAATGAGAGGGTCGTCACCATTCTCCACCTCATCACCATCGTCATCATCATCATCATGACCACGGCTGCTGCACATTAAGTGGACTAATTACCCATGCTTTCACGTGGAGAGCTTTTCTCCTGTGGGGGACTGTACTACTCCCCCCTGCCTTAGTTTAAGGAGTGGAAGAGATGCATGCTGGGAAAATAATGCTGGCAGTTTGCTTGGGGGTAGAGAGTGGATGGGTCTGTGGATTCATACTCATGAATGCAGCTCACTTAATCTTAAGAGAATTCTTTTCTGACCATTCAGAACTTTAGGGATGATGGTTCTAAGAAAATGCTGCTGTCACTAATCTAATGATCTCCTTCCTACCCTCCTTCTGAAACTTTCCAGTCGTATCTCCAAATGCTTGAGCGACATCGCGTCACGGATGACAGCCCACCACTTGAAGCTCAACCCCAGCAAAACCGAGCTTCTGTACATCGCAGGAAATTACCTCACCATGACCTCACGGTTTCTTTAGAGAAATCCAGGGTCTTGCTTTAGGAAGTTATTCGTAGCCTTGGTAAACTTTTGACAACCAGTCATCACTCTCAACTCATGTTTCAAACCTGACCCGGCAATGCGGATTTCCCCTTTGTAACTTGCGAAGGATTTTAAACTTTCTCTCACAGGAAGACACCTGGGTGCTTGTGCAGTCTCTCCTCATTTCAAAGCTTGACTACTACAATTTACTACTTGCTGACCACTGCTGTATTCCCTTCTCTGGCTTCCAGTAGATGCCCATATCTAATTTAAAACCCTGCTGCTTGCCCATAATGGCAAATAGTCAAGGACTGCTCCCTCAAGCATGGCTCGGATTTAAACACCTTGAAGTCTTACGAGAGACGAGCATCGAGACCTACTCTCTGTCCAGGCTCTTTGACGGGTGGAACAAACTCTCACTGGTTGTCTGGACAGCACAGTCCCTTGTCGTCCTCAAACACAGACTGAAGACTCATCTCATTTAAGATGACCACAACCCTGTTCCTATGAAAATCTATCCATCTACCCATCTTCCACCGCTTTTCCGGGTCCGGACTGCGGGGGCAGTGGCCTAAGCGAAGAGGTCCAGGCCTCCCTCATCCCACACCACCTCCTCCAGCTCCTCCGGGGGAATATCGAGATGTTCCCAGGAGAGTCGAGAGATGTAATCCTGGGTCTTCCCCAGTGTGTCCTCCCTAGGGAGGTGTCCAGGGGG
>JAOYMR010000009.1:6658708-6673178 GCA_025802075.1 Tenebrosternarchus preto | reverse complement strand
CCCCCCCCCCCCCCCCCCCCCCCCCCCCCCCCCCCCCCCCCCCCCCCCCCCCCAGGGAAGTGCACTAGAATCGGAGTGGACTTTGAGAGAAGCTAGTCGAAGGGGAATGGTACGGGCCCGGCAGTGGTGCCGCTGGCGTTGGGCTTTCGGGCCTTCTCAGGCTGCCGTGGCAACGCTGCGGCGAGGTGAAGGCGGGGCGAGAGGGCGTCTGAACCCAGGGCGCTGGGCGTGACGGAGGGGCATCTGTGTGTGTGTGTGTGGGGGGGATTTAACCGCACTCGGGGTTCCGTACCGATCTCCAGGACGCGTCTGTGGAGCAGGCCGGCTGGCAGGACCGTCTCGTCTTTGCAGGAGTGGATCTGCGTGCCCACCAGCTCGGAGCCCGTAGCTAGGATACGAGCGTTCTCCTCGTTCAGGTTCACGCCAGCCATGGACGCCACGTCGTTGATGTCGTCATCGTCCCTGTGATGCACAGCAAGGGAGGCAGGGGGTTATGGGTAGTGACTCCTTACGACAAACATGAATGCGAATAATAATAATAATGTTTCTGAGAATGATCTCTGCATTAACTACATTATAAGACTGATTTACTGTTTGTAAAACCGTAACCCCTATTAATGATTAAGATCAAGATTTAGGAATGGTTTCTATGATGCTGGGTTTCTTTCTGTTTGCATTTGTTGTCTAACTTTCAGGCAATCTCAGCCTTACAGGAAAATACTTCATAGAAATGCTGCCCCCTAGTGGTTCTAACAAGTAATTCAGCATCTTGTCAAATCATTGCACCCTGCACTCTTTGTGTGATAAACACGTTCAGACACTTCTGGCTATAACTGGGTCTTTCAATAAGGAATATGGATCATCTTCATTATGACAGACAATTAGAATGAGTCCACTGGCATCTGAACATTGGAGAACATGTTTTTTTTTCTAGGAACATCTGCTGCACAGAGATGTATATTCCATGCTTTCAGACACACATTAATGACCCAATAAGTCTTTGAGAATAAAGGCCCAGGCTGTTTTGCCTGATGTCTTAAACCTCAAGGGACAAATTCAGACTAAATGTTTTAACACTACAAGTGAAACAAGGTTATTTAACAACCTGCTAACCTTTAAAACCTTAAAACCTAAAAACCCACATCACAACTTTGGCACGGTCCGACTCGTACCTGAAAGTCCCGCCTCCGGGATCATTGACTTTCTGCTTCTGATTGGATGAGGCCTGCACAGTGATGCCCACTGGACCTCTCAACTGCACTGCTGCTGCTCTGACCACAGAACCTGCAACACAACAACAAACCCCACTGCTTTCACTGACAAAGTGATCCAAGTCACATTCCGAAAAAGGGAAACACTGCCTAACAATGGAAAACAGTCTTGGATTAGATTTCATCTGTGCTGGAGAAACCAGCCATTACAAGCGACTCTGTGTCCACAAAACCTGCTGTATCAAAACTACTGAGGGAACATCACTTTGCTATCGAGGCAGAGTCATGGTAACGCACCCTGAGGCCGGATCGCCTGGGTGATCACCATGGGCATCCGGGCCGCACCGGCCTGCATTCCTGACCTTTTAATGGCCTTTGGGAGATAAAAAAAAAACAGATGACAGGCATGTGAGTGTGATGTGTTTTATGCCCATGTGAATGAAGTGGTCATGGAGAGAGAGTGTGTGTGTGTGTGTGTGTGAGGCGTACGAGGGTGGCAGTAGGGTCATGGCTGACCACGGGCCGGACGGTGGGCACAGCCGTGGCCAGGGCACGGGGAGGCGGAGCCTTGATGGTGCCCCCGGAGAGAGGAGCAGCGGGCGCGGGCGCTTGGGCTAGCTGGATCAGAGACTGCTGGGAGCTGAGTAGGGTCAGCCGCAGGGCAGGCAAGCTTTTCTGTACACACACACACACACACACACACACACACGCACGCACGCAGACATGCACCCAGATACACACAGACAGACACAAACGCAAACAGAGACAGACACACACACACACGCAGACAGACATGCACACAGAGAGACAAAAAGGAGCCCAAAAGTCAGAGATGAGACTAATAGACGTTTCAGATACCCAAGAGACACAAACAAGATCCTCCACTTTGATTCAAAATCAAAGTCTCTGTGAAGGAACCCGAGATGAAGGCAGCACCTTGAGAAAGGGCACCAGGTACGGCTGAGGAGACGACTTGAGCTCCGTCTGCAGCCGACTGGTGAATTCCTCCGGCTCGATTTTGGCATCCTGTTCAAGAGCAAACAGAGCCGTAACCACTGAAGGTGCATTCATGTTCCGCGGTAGGCTTCATTTGAACTATACTGATTATAAACAGCATTTCAACAACAAACTCTATACAGAAAATTCCATCCGAGTTTATACTAGTGTGATGTTATTAAAGTGCCATGGAAAAATCTAAATATGAAGGAAATGACCAGTATTTGAACTAAAGGACAAGTTTTCCAAGTTAACTTTGTGTGTTAAAGACCATAAGCAAATACACCTGGAAATACAGACTTTTTATCCAAGAGCCCTATAAAGGCTCTGCTGGTGTAGGATAGCGATGTCTCACCAGCAGGTCCTGCACAAGTGCCTTCACATTGCGGGACGTATCCGGAGAGGGGGAATTATGGGATGCCAGTTTGATCAACGTTGCTAGGAAGTTCTTGCACTTCTTTACATTCTCTTGCATTTCCTGAAATGAGAAAATCATAACAAATAAATTGGACGGTTGAAAGGAGAGAATTCTTCAAAAATGTGAACCTTGTTTTCTGTGTTGACTGAAAAAAGCAAAGGCAGCCCAGCAGTAAGATAATTTCACTGAATGAGTAGATCAATTACACAAGTCACAGCTTTAAAGTTTCCCCCCCAAGTTAAAGGCTTGAACTAAACACAATGTTGTATACTAAAAGTGAGCTTTACATCGCCGTTATTTTTGCCCAAACGTTGTGTGGGTAAACATTTTCCTTGTTGCAAGTATACTTTACAAGGCATTGTCACAAACAATCAATGTCAGACTTTGGCTGAATCTTGGAAAGGGGTCAGGTCAATCAACTGTCTCCTGGGCTTGACCTCCATTCAAATCTACTACGGTTGTCTATTCACAAACTGGAATTCTACACAAAAGATGCCTCCCGCACGAGGTCTGATTCTGAGTCTAGTTAGGTGAACGAAACTAACTAAAAGACCCAGATAGAGCAATAGGGGAGCAGCACAGAGCAGCACAGAGCTGGGAGAAGACCCTCCCATCCATGTCGCTGAGGGCTACCTGAGAGAGGCCGGTGGTTCCCGGCACGCTCGTGGTGGCTGCGGGAAGCGTTGTGGGTGCAGGCTTCAGGATCGTCTGCGGGGTGGCCTGGAGGCGGGTGCTGGCCGTGATCACCGTGGCACCGGTCGCCGGCTGCTGAGCAGAGCTCACCGTCACCACGGGGGTCTTCTAAGAGGAGAAGAAGAAGGTCTTGGTTACTACAGCATTGTCCAATAGCTCGAACCACAGCTCAGTTTCAGCACCCACACTCACACACAAAAACTCTCGTCAATTGTCAGAGGACATGAGTATAATGACGCATGCTGTTCAATAGTTATTCAAAATCATTCTTCCCTTGTGCAGAAGTGTCCCGAACATTCAATTCAAAATGAAGAATTTCAGTCCTAACTAAAGGCAGTCTAAAGTGGCAGGGCAGAGTGTACCTGTAGGGCAGGGCTGGCCACGCCTGCTGCCTGCACCACCTTCACCTGGGCTGGAGAAATCGGCCGGATGGGTTGGGATGTTACGGGTGACTAAAAAGTGAGAGTTTGTCACTAGATTAGATCCAGTGCCGTCTGGGTCGGCTTTACCTTAGCCGTAGGCAACACAAGATTCTCGACAAAATGACAACAAAATACAGACCATGCATTTATAAGACTTTATGACATGCTGTTTGCACATACTTGAACCACAGGAGTGGAGACTCTAAAGGTGGCTCCTGTGGAGGGCGTCGCAGGTCTGGGAGACAGATTGGCCTTGTTCTGATTCTGAGCTTTGGCCTGGGCCAGAACCTGCTGGGGAACCAGCACTAACTGGCCCGCTTCAGTACGAACCAGCACCATGCCTAGAACACAGAGGACATGCTTTAGCAGAGCTTCAGAAAATAAACAGCAAGCAAGAAGAGTCTACTTTCTTAGTCCACTCTCAAATGCGGACCAACTAGATTGAACGTAAAGAAAAACCATAGTAGTTCTATTAGTGTATTCACAGTGTATTAGTGTGTGCAGAGATTTCAAAGCACATTAGCTTGTCTGAATTTAGTCACTAACTACTTAAATCAGGTTCCTTCAAACTCTCTCATACGTAACTAAGTGATGAGAGTAGATGTTTTCAGTACTTACCCTGTGGAATGGTGAATCCTGGTGGTAATTGAATAGTGGTCTGTTGAGGTCTGACAGTAAGCTGAGGGGCCACAGGCCTTGGAGGCGCAGGGACCCCGTGGCCTTGTGCAGCCACCACCGCAGACGGAGCGGCGGGTCTCAGGAGGCTCGTGGCCTGCACTGCAGCTCCCGCCTCTGGCTTCACCAGGACCGTGGGGCTGCTTACCACCGCTGCATTCGTCTGCACACCACCCGCAGGTGTAATGATCGGTGCTGATGCAGAAGGATGCAAGCCTACAGGGTTACCAGGGAGCTGGTTTGGGACAATGGTCTTAATCTGGGTTTGTGGGTTATCCTTCACTAAACTAGCATTTGTATTTGAAAATACCACAGCTGTGGATGGACCAGGAGCTGCACTAACGCCCTGTGCAGGCAACGCTGCGACTTTAGGGTCACTTCCGTTAGGCACGTTTGGAGGGCGCTGCAATACAACAGCAGGGGTCGTCTGACTACTTGATAGATTTGCTGCTTGAGGCAACATATGACTAGGCTGAGCAGAAACGAAAGTACTATTTGTGCCATTAGGGACGGACATGTTGCCGTTATCGCTCCCTAAACCAGAGCCAGTGACACCACCGTTCACACTGGTTGCCTCGGTTTGAAATCCAGCTAGAGCAGCGGTAGCAGAGGCAACAGCAGGAGAGTTATCAGTCACTGTCCCGCCGTTTCCATTCCCGCTAGACAGTGCTCTGGAAGAAACAGTCCGTATAGCTGACGATATATGATTTGTGTTAGGGAGAGTATCTGTAGGCAATGATGATGGTGCTAACGTAACAACTGCTGCGTCACTTGAACAGTTCGGAGAAGTTACGAGTCCCGGTGTAGGCTTTGGTACTAACGTTGTGTTTGCCGTCGCGTGTGACTGCACGCGATTCGTAGCAATCACCACAGACCCAGGCGTGTTCAAAGAGGATGGTATAGAATTAGACGTCGGTATCCCCTCGGAGACGTTTTCTTGAGTGCTGACCTCCTGCTTTTGCTCCACTTTGTGGAGTCCTGACTGTCGCTGTTCCAATGTGGTTCCTACTTGAGCGGGTAATAATTTTCCCAAGTTGTGATTTACAGTTTCTGACGACCCTGACCTTCTGACTTCGCTTTGTGAAGCAGCTAACTTATTTTGACCAACAAGTTGCGATTCTAATGAACCTACGAGATCGCTGACTGCTTTTTCATCCACTTCTGAATAAAGCATATCTTCCAGTGGATCAGGGACACCCGCCATCTTTGGAAGACACTCACAAAATGTGTTGTACGCTTGCGTTGTTTTGCAGCAGATGCATTGTGGGAAATAAGATGACATCATATTGAGTGTTCTCGTATGTCCACTATGGTGTGTTGCTTCAAGACCACTAAGCGCATTTTACCATAATATATCTCTAAATCAGTTACAAGTATGAAGATGTAACTCTCAAATTTTATTGAAAAGTTAGGTATAAATTCATACTGTTTTAACGTCGATAAACATACAATATATTATATCTGCTGACGTGAATTCTCGTGATATTAGCATCCCCTTATATAGATAGCTAAAGTGTTTTTTTATAGATAATTTGACAAACCATTGGTCTCTCAACATGAAAAAGTGCAAAAACCATTTTCAAAACATTATATGTGTGCAGATCTCCATTACCGCGCCGTCATGAATGTTACACGAATGAACGCACCCATAGTTCTTCTCACGTGAAGGCCATGTGGTACATAAAAACCAATTGAATTGCGATTCGTGGTGTTGCTGCTTGGAACGGACTCAGCCCGTTATTTCGGCTTTACAAATCATCACCATTCACTGACGGTACCAACTGGTAAGTAACGTTACCAGTTGACTTGTTGGGAATACCGCTTTATTATGTTACTTAAACTTATTAGTCAGGTATTATTTATTTATTTATAATTCGTATTCCTTTCTTGTCTTATTTTAAGACTCGCATAGCTTAGTTAGCTAGCTATTTAGCCAACAGGTTTTAGTTACCCAGGAGGATTAACAGTGAATTAGCTAGCTAGGTTTGTTATCTAGTTATCTTATTTAGTCTACCGTGAACAAGGCGGCATAGTTACTTTTTAGGTTTCTTTTAGGTTTTGAGAAGTTTTATGTTGGCGTACCTAAACCAGCAAGAAAGCAGGTTAATAAATGTACTGCTTGCTACTGTGTTGCTTTGCTAGTTAGCTAGATAGCTTAGCTGTATGAAACTATGGGTCTTATTTAAAAACTAGAGAATGTAATGCTCATAATGATTTCATGGTTAGTGATCTCGGAGCATAACGTCTCGTACATTTATTCTCATAAAACTAAACTTGCCTTCGTCTCGCCTAACTATATAAATTTTGAAGGGGGCGTGTTAAGTTTTCGGAACCTTAGTGCGTAGTTGTCGTGATCACCATGTCAAGGTTCACCAAAGCTGCTGGAGATCTACCGCGCTGCAAGACTGATTTACTCGTGTTACAGTGTAACAGAATAACATATCCCAATGCACACCAGGTTTGAAATGGCATATCATCATAGAAGCTTTACCTGGATTGAGTAGATGTTGAGGGTTTGAACCATGACATCAATTCAGTTATATTAGCCCTTCTGCGATCTGCATTCTGCACGCTGTAAACTCTTGTAAGTTGACGTTCATGTCTGTCTTTATCTCATCAAACAGGCACCAGCAGCACCATGGCCACGGCTCAATCAACGTTAATGTTTGCTGTATCTGTCTTGATGGTAACGGAACTAATACTGGCCAAAAAGGACTACTATGATATTTTGGGCATACCCAAAGATGCCACTGAGCGGCAGATTAAGAAGGGTTTTCACAAGCTTGCTGTGAAGTACCATCCAGACAAGAACAAGAGTCCTGATGCAGAGGCAAGGTTCCGTGAAGCAGCAGAGGGTAGGTGACTAGCAGCTGTTTAACCAGGCTTTCATTTTATATGTAATGTTAATGTATCAAACTATATATAAGGTCATGCTGCAGTGGAGGAAAGCTGTTGTGTAATAATACCCTAATTGAAGCAGATGTCTGAGAGATTAGCTGTATATCCTCCATATTTGAGGTTTACTGCTTTCAAAAGATCGGCTGGAGATGCATGATGCAGATTTAAGGTTCTAAGCAAGACATTTATTTGTTAATGGCTAAAAAAAAAAAAATGTTTTTTTTTTTTTCCCCTCAGCGTCATGTTCATAATAAGTCTAAATGTTTTTGTTGTACATTTTTCAGCATATGAAACGTTGTCGGATGAGAGAAGAAGGAGAGAGTATGATCAGTTAGGACGTAGCGCTTTCTCCAGTGAAGGCATGAGGGGAGGAGGCCAGGACTTCCACCAGTACTTTGATTTTAACTTTGATGACATGTTCAAAGACTTTGATATCTACAGCCAGAACAGGCATGCCCGGCCCAAAAGGCACTTTGAGGACCATTTTAGGGCTCAACAGTCGCACAGCCGCCACAAGAGGCACTTCCAAGGAGCTTTCGGTGCTGGGATCTTTGATGAGCTCTCTGATGACATGGAGAGAATGTTTACATTTGATAGACACACCAAGCGGACCGAGAACCGGTTTCATGGCACGGCCAAACAGCACTGCAGAACCGTGACTCAGAGAAGGGGGAATATGGTGACCACCTACACAGACTGTACGTCTTCCTAAACTCCAGATTGGATTATGACCACCAGATGATAGCAGGCACTCTATGGCTGTGCATTGTTCAGCTGTGGCTAAGCTATTTTGTTTTGTTTATTTATGAACTTGCTGCTGTGGTGAGTGAAGTCTGACCTTGTTTATGAGTGACTAGGAGCACTAAATTTTCAATTCATTTGGTGACGCTGACAGGTGACATGCAAGGTATGCTGCACACTGATTAACTGGAAACAAAATTACTAAAATGAAACGTACTTGGTTTTAATTGCTAAAGAAAAACTCTTCAAAGTATTTACATGACAAATGATGTGGTTAAGTTTAAACGATTATGTTGCTTAGTTCAAACATGTATTATTCATCAGACTACCACTTTGCCAAAACCCATTCAGTTTGCAATTAGAATAAAATGAATACAAATATGGGCAGATATTTAGAATTGGATTACAGACCAGCAGTTAGATCATGGTACCAAACAGGATTTTTCTGTGAATTGCATCATTTAAGACAAAACGCGTCATCCTTTAGGGTTGTTCCTTACTTCTGATAATATTAAACAGTTTTGACTTTAGGCTTAAGTTATCCAGCTAAGTGAGAAACCCTTTTTTGTGAAATACTTCCAGGCTACAAAGTTCATATTGCTGAGGATTTTCCTGATCTATCCTCAGGTTCTGAGGAACTATACACATTGACATGAGAAATATTATTTTGCTTTAGGGAATTAGTATTTGCAATTTATTGGAAAGTTTAACACTTATTTTTTAATGCCCACACTCACATCTTTAAGCTCTTTAATTACTGAATTTTAGAGGTGCTTTTTCCATTGTTCTGAAGTGAATTCAGATTAATTGTAAAATGTGCAAAAGTAAAACTTTTAAGTTCTTGATGTTCATCATCTTCCAGGGTTGTGTGATGAATTTAGTTTTATGACCTATTTAGTTTATCACATCTAAAGTTGTTAAACCCCCCCCCAAAACATTTTAACACACGATTCATCACATTAACAAAAGTTAGCATGGGTGGTGCTGCAATGGCCTAAGTTTTAAAGGTTAAACATATTTTAAATCTAGATTTATTATTAAATAAATATTTCTGTTCCACTCCGTTTATTATATACAGCAATTGAACTTGCTGAACCAAACCCAATGATAATTGGAGAATACGTTCAGAATAAAAATAACCCTCGACCTTGAGTTACATCTTAATCCAGCCTGAGCAATGTGAGCACCTGCAGCCCAAGACTCCCCCAATCTGCAACATGACTTGCAGCATTAGTCCATGAGTGTCACTCCTGAAAAACTGTATTGCCTAGGATGCATGGAACACTTCAATACTGTTTTATTTACATGTTATGATGTAATTAATGTGTCTAGTTCACTTATGTTCCTGTATGACAAATCACATTTTACCTCATTTTCCACTTGGAATAATTTTGTTCTTGTGCAATATTTTATGCCAGCTGTTCTGTTAATACCACTGTTACTTGCTGGTCTGACATTGAGTTGATTTTAAGATGACCCATTGTGCACTTGCCTTATTTAAATCCTATGGATAAAGTTTAAATCTGAATGAGTAAATTCAAACCCAACTGTATGTACTTGGGTGTAATAAATAATGGGAAAAACTACAGTTCCTGAATGTATTTTTTTTTTCTCTGATTCTATAAAGAAATTTGCCCTGTATGTAGTTTTTTTTTTAATACTTTATACGCACACACTCATTGCATTGTGGAAACCGTGCATACTTCACAGCAATGTTGACTACCTCTAATGTCTGTCTTTTTATTAATTTAATATAAATATCCATTTAATATCTTGTCATGTCGCATATAAAAATACATTAAATGTACATAACTGCAGGATATAATAACTCGGAAATACAGTTCGTTAGGTTGTTCCTAGAAGGTCAACAAATAATGGGTAAGCGCTTTCTCTCTATGAACTTCAAATCCCACAATTCCATTTGAGAAAATTGTGCGCAGTTGTTTCATGGCCTGAGTTGTTAATGGTGGCTCCGTAAGGGACATTGGATGACTTTGTCCCGTGTTTTGCGGAGTGGTTGAGCAAGGAGTCCATTCATTTTGACAGGCGGCAGTTGCCAAAAACAATGGAGGCTCTTATTCCAGTCATCAACAAGCTTCAAGACGTGTTTAATACAGTAGGGGCAGATATCATACAGCTGCCGCAGATCGCGGTTGTTGGAACACAGGTAATGCGGTGGTTTTCTCTTTCGTTAAAGGTTAGCTCGCTAGTTAACCGGCAGTTCCTGTTACTGCATTAAAGTATCCCTTAAACTATCGACGGCACTCTTTTACTTACTAGTTTGACACATGCTAGCTTCTCTGAAAAACGCTTTATATTACTCAAGGAGTCGGTGTTATCTAACTAATGTAACGTTAGCTAGCTAACAGTAGCTATATAGCTAGCAAGCTATCCAGCTATGCTCACTTGTAACAGCGGTGTACTTGGCTAGCTAGATGAACTAAGGGTAGTTGTCTAGATAGCTAGCTGGCTATCAAACTGTTTGACCTCACGTCAACATCACTGTTCATCCATCTTGTAATTAGCCACTAAAGGTTTAACAACAACATTCTTACTGGCTTGTAAATGTCAATCACTCGTATAGATAACCCGGAGACGTTGCTGCATAGCTATCAGCTAACTATGCTAAATAGTGGGGGGGAAATGGACAATATCTAATGTCGGTTTACTTTTGAAAAGGACAAAATGTGTTTTGTAGCTACTAATCACACCTGAAAAACACACACACACACACAGGAACAGGACAGTGAAGTGTCATAAAGCTGTCTGAAATGGCTAGTGAATACCTCAAAGGATTTGAGTTTGTAAATGAACAGGTGTATATGATTACTCTGAGGCTGCAGACCCAGCAAAAAGCCCCCTGTCCTCTGGATCCAGAAGAGCCAGAAGTGCTTCATCTCCTGTTGCAGTGTTGTTAACTTTCTAATGATTTTCTCATTAACAGAGCAGTGGGAAAAGCTCTGTGCTGGAGAGCCTGGTGGGCAGAGATCTCTTACCCCGTGGCACGGGTATCGTCACACGCAGGCCTCTCATCCTGCAGCTGGTGCACGTGGACCATGAGGACCGTCGGAAGACGAGTGAGGAGAATGGTACCCGAGCGCCGTAACTACCCCTCTCACCTGACATCCTGACACTCTGACCCCCCCCCGTCATTCCCATTTGTGGGTGTTACTGTGCGCTCGGGAATGGACCGAATCCATCACCTCCTTTTCTCTCTTACTGGTTAACACGGTTGGGGTTAGGCCTTGTGAGCAGTAACCAGTAACACTGCTGTGCGAGTTCACGCCTGTCTCCTTTAGTTGCTCACGTAGCACATTAACAATTTCTGAGACGCTCCTCTGCTTTCTCGCAGCTGCGTCATGAGCGAATGGAGCGTCTTTTTCTGTAGTGTGTTAGTCTGGAAAACACGACGTTGTATCTTTGATTTGAGAAACATAGCCAGTTGGGTCACTGTTTTTCTCTCACCTGTGCTAGTCCCAGGTGAATCAAACAGGAACGCTCCACAAGTCACAAGTGTCAGCATTTCGGTGTCGGCTTGTGCTACGGTCTTCAGCAACTTGCATGGGAATACAGTTGTCGCAGGCTAACCCTGTTTCCTCTGTCATCTTTCTTTAACCGCAGACCCCAATGCCTGGAAAAATGGACGCCTTTACAAAGGTCTCCTTTTCCTTGTCTTTGCCCTTACGTTTGTGTTGAGCAGCTTCCATCTGACCTGTGTTTTTGCCCTCATTGTACCTCAGTTTGTTTTGTTGCTAGCTTCGCTTGTTTGAAGTGCCAGTATAATTGCTTATCTTAATCCCTGCAAATGTAGTCAGATATCTATATCACACAGGTGATTTTATGATTCATGTAAGGGGTTCTATAATGTTAATCTTATTCTAGAATTATGTGATAAATGTGCTAGTAGCTCATTTCCCGTTAGGCAGCATGTCTGTACAGAGTGAGGAAAGTGTGTGTACATTGAAAAAAGATTAGAAAGCTTCTGATGGATAGAGTGCTTGGACTATCCATAATGCACTATACCTTGGTTTGTTTTTTTTAAATATAATTTGCTGAGCCGATGTTTGTTCTTAATAAATTGTGAATTTACCATGGTGGCCCAGATATGTAGTATCATTAATACATGGACTAATTCTCTCCAAGGTCTGGTTCACAGTCACAGTGTTGGAACAATTTTCGGTTTGTTCACCTTTAATACACTTGACCCAGTTAATGAAGCACATGCTACTTAGCTTATGAGTCAAATTAGGCTAGTTTTGATTAAGCAGATACCAAAAACAATCCAGCACTGGGGCCTGGGAGCCATTCATTTGGAGACTCAGTTTTGGATGTTGCTGCTGGTGCTCTTTGCTCAGCATGTGTGTAACATGGTAATGGTTCACTGTGTTTGTCCAGGTGTGGAGAGTGAAGAGTGGGGCAAATTCTTGCACACCAAAAACAAGGTAAAGCTCCTACATCACCAAAAAAATGGCAAAAGGTTACACAGTAGCTCAAAACTGCTCCAAAGCTGTTTCATTGATTACTATTTAACAAGTGTGATGAGTGTTATCATCAAACCATTGGATATTTAAAATCAGATTAGCTTGGGGAAATTCTTTTTTATATGTAATGCTGTGTGAAGACCAAATGAATGCGTGGAAACACCGAGAACATGTCTTCAGACAGGACACAGCACAGTTAGCTGAGTACTGCTCAGCTTTTTAATTGTAGGAGCCAGCAAGGAAGATGTCATCCTTTTTTTTTAAGCGTTAGATTGTTTTTGTGGAGTCATGTCATATAAGCATGCCCTTGTTAGGATCAAGCAAGCAGATTAAAATAATGCAGACGTATCACTCTCTCATGGGAGTACTGCACAGCTGTGGCATTACAGTTTTAGATTCTGCCTGCTTCCTACTTGTGTCCATGTTCATTGTGTCTTCATGACGGGGAAAAAAAAAATCTGTTTAAGATCTACACGGATTTTGATGAAATCAGACAAGAAATTGAAGCTGAGACGGAAAGAATTTCTGGCAACAATAAGGTACAGAAGACATTCCAGAAAAGAGCTATTAAAATAATAAAATATTCATCCTGACTGTGGTATGTTGTTATTCTTATTATTATATCTTCCTTCTCTATTGTGTCCCCCAGGGCATCAGTGATGAACCCATCCACCTGAAGATCTTCTCTCCTCACGTAGTTAATCTTACTCTGGTGGATCTGCCTGGCATCACAAAGGTGATTCTTTCATTATGTGTCGGCTCTGATTGGGCATAATATCTAACGTTTTGAAAATGGCTTTAGGACAAACTTCTGCAGTTATCTCTATAATAGTCATTGTGGTGTGCATTTATATGCAGGTCCCTGTTGGTGACCAGCCCAAAGATATTGAGATTCAGATTCGTGAGCTCATCCTGAAGTACATTAGCAACCCGAACTGCATCATCTTGGCAGTCACGGCTGCCAACACAGACATGGCTACCTCTGAGGCCCTCAAAGTGGCCCGTGAGGTTGACCCTGATGGTCGGTCTCTCTCTCTCTCGTCTGGTTTCCTCCCTTTCCTTCTTTTTCGTTACATTCATCCACAGTAGTGTGGAATTTTGTTTCTAAGCGCTGTTCTTTGGCCATCTTAGGACGAAGGACACTCGCCGTGGTGACCAAGTTGGATCTAATGGACGCTGGCACAGATGCAATGGATGTCCTCATGGGCAGAGTCATTCCTGTCAAACTGGGACTCATAGGAGTGGTCAACAGGTGAACACAGAATAGCAGGAAAAACAGCTTCTGTGCTACATAGTTGTAGGTGGCTTTTGTTTAGGAGCCTTTAGATAATGGGCTTGAATTTTTCTAATTGAATTTTTTTCTTGTTAATCCAGGAGTCAACTGGATATCAACACCAAGAAATCCGTGGCTGATGCTATCCGTGATGAGCACGCCTTCCTCCAGAAGAAGTATCCTTCCTTAGCCAACAGAAATGGAACCAAATATCTGGCCAGAACATTGAATAGGTCCTTTTTGTTTGTTTGTTTTTTTTTATTTCTTAGAATAACTTCCTCACCTGTTATAATTTAAAACCTGTTCTAATATACATTCTCCCGTCTTCTGTGTCACAGGCTCCTGATGCACCATATCCGGGACTGCTTGCCCGAGCTGAAGACGCGTATCAATGTCCTGGCAGCGCAGTACCAGTCTCTGCTCAGCAGCTACGGCGAGCCGGTGGAGGACAAGAGCGCCACCCTGCTGCAGCTCATCACCAAATTCGCTGCAGAGTACTGCAACACCATTGAGGGAACAGCCAAACACATCGAGACCGCTGAGCTGTCAGTAGGGGGGGGGGGGGGGGGGGCGCGCGGCCCCCCGCCGCGCGGGGGCGGGGGGGGGGGGGGGGGGGGGGGGGGGGGGGGGGGGCGGGGGGGGGGGGGGGGGGGGGGGGGGGG
>JAOYMR010000009.1:6640349-6658608 GCA_025802075.1 Tenebrosternarchus preto | reverse complement strand
CCCCCCCCCCACCTCCTCCCCTGATTTACCAGACCGTGACTTTGATCAGCTGGCAGGAATCACGAGCTTTGGCTGAAGGGAATGTTTGGTTAAAAATCTGCTGGATCTGAGGTGGCTGAAAGCACATCAAAAATGGTAGAGAAATGCCAGAAATGCACTTTGTTGGGCAACTAGTCAAGTTGGCGTTCCTAGCTGTCCAGACATTTCTGCACGTAGCTCCCCTATTTGCAGGGGTGTATTTGATGGATGATTAGCTGAGTGGCTCTGGGGGCAGTAGTGTATTCTACATTCTGTAGTGTCTGGTATCAGCCTGTAATGTGACTTGATGTGTTTTCACCAGTAGCTTCTTTCATCTCACAGTCATTAATACTTTAATACTCATATTTTAGGTGTGGTGGGGCCAGGATTTGCTATATTTTCCATGAGACGTTTGGTAGGACACTGGAGTCGGTTGATCCTCTTGGTGGACTTACAACCATAGATGTGCTCACAGCAATCAGAAATGCAACGGTGAGCTGACAATGTTGGCGTTTTATGTACCTAGATATAATTACATTTTAATAGTTTTAATGCTAATCTTGGCATCAGATAACTGGGTAATGCCGTTTAATGGTGTGCTTCTGTAAATGCCCATATTATAAAATAGAACTGAATGTCATATGAAGGAGGAGTTTTGGGTAATATTTTGAAGAGACTGGATGTTGATTTGTTTTCATGGGGACAGCTGGGTAATGTAGTTTTTGTGTGTTCACAGGGGCCGCGTCCTGCTCTGTTTGTGCCGGAGGTGTCGTTTGAGCTGCTGGTGAAGAGGCAGGTGAAGCGTCTGGAGGAGCCCAGCCTGCGCTGCGTGGAGCTTGTGCATGAGGAGATGCAGAGAATCATCCAGCACTGCAGTAACTACAGCACGCAGGTGTGCAGTATGCTCACTCGTGCATGCGCACGCAGACACACGCACACACACACGCACTGAGGCATGTAGTCTGCAGTCCATGTTGCATTTGTCAAATGATCTATACAATGAAATATGTTTATTAGCCAAGCACATTTTTTAATAAAACATTATTGTTCTTGTTTTAAATTATAGAAATACAAGAACTTCCTAATGAGAGGGAATTACATCCCCCCAGTAAAAAAAAGATGGAATACTCTCAAAAAAAAACATCCCCCGTAAAAAAATAAAACAAAATGGAATTCTGTCAGAACCATCCTCCCCAGTAAAAAAAAAATAAAAAATTACCATGTAAATCTACCATTCCCCTTTGTATTTCACAAGTTGTCTAATATTGAATGTATGACATCTATTATTTTAATTCTATCTATATACAAGATCCTCAAACCAAACTGTTAACCTCCATTTTGAATGCGAACACTAAGGGATATAGTGCTATCTGAGCGCTTTCCCGCCCTGTACAGTGGGGTGTTTTTGTTTCAGTATGTGCAGTTGCCGTAGTTCAGATTCAGACAGGCATGTGATTCATTCTTTAATTCCCCAGCACAACCCCTTCAGGAACACCGACCACCTTGTTTTGGTTTTATAATTCCACCACTGTGTGTCAGTGTTGGTAGCGAGCGAGTGGTCCTCTAGATCAGTTCAGCTATAGTTTGCTCCTTTTAGCAGACATCCACTTGCTTTGTTCTCCATCAGCTCTGATGTAGCTGACCCCGCCCTTCTGACCTGCATTGTTTTCAGGAGTTACTGAGGTTTCCAAAGCTCCATGATGCCATAGTAGAAGTGGTGACCTCTCTCCTGAGGAAAAGACTTCCCATCACTAATGAGATGGTAAGTCCTGTTCATTCATTTACATTCTAAATTCACAGGACAGTTGCATTATTAGCTCTTGGACATATGGCATACTGTATATACTAAGACCCTCTACCAACAGAAGTCTTTTGTGTTGCAGGTTCACAATTTGGTGGCTATTGAGCTGGCATACATTAACACCAAGCACCCAGACTTTGCTGATGCATGTGGACTAATGAACAACAATATTGAGGTTAAATCAACTATTTGCTACTGTAATTTGACAGTTTTTGGTACCATATTAATCTGCATGCATTAATCTGAGTAAGAGAGTGAAGCTTTGTTGCTGTATTGTGTGTAGGAACAGAGGCGTAACAGAATGAGAGAGCTTCCCTCAGCTGTTCCTCGTGATAAGGTAACGTCTAGCCTCAGAAATCCAGAAGGGTTTCTGGTTTTCATCTTAAGTGGCACTTGTGGTCTGAAAAATGTGATTTATTCTTTTTTTTTTTCCCTCAATGCAAAAAAATGTCTAATTGTAGTTTAACGCTGAGGGCCCAAAGTGCGTGTGTTTAGCTGCAGCCAGCGCTAGCAGATGGCTCTGTCTTGCTCTGCCTCTCTCCCATAGACTCTGAAAGGTCCCAGTGGACAGTCTCTGTCCCCCAGCGAGCCGCCCCTGGCTGAGGGCGATGCCCCCAAGGTGTGTGACGCACACTAGTTGTGTGGGCATGGCATGGCACTGGCTCCTCCACCCCTACCCCACTCCTGCCCCACTCCTGTCCCATCACCCACATTTCTCCAAACCGGCCCGCTGCATGGCTACTGGCAATGCAGCCAAATGCAGCCTGTGAGCTTCCTGTTGTGCCGTTTTCATTTCTAGCAAAGATACAACTCGGAGGATGTCAGACACTTGAACGAAGCAGCCCTGTGTTTTAGATTTTTTGTTGTTGTTTTTTTGATAACAAAAGATGACCCGTTCACAGCATGTCCCAACTCGGGCGTGCTGTTTCAGACCACAGCGTGTAGAGAACCACTCTTGTGGTATGTGTTGGGAGACATGGAGGCATCGCTCCCCTCTTGTGTTCTTTATCAGTGTTATACATGTTGCCTCGAGCCTCCAGCCCAAGGCTCTCATGGACTGTGCCATAGAGATCCGGGAAACGCATGCCTCCACCAGCTCTGACCCTAAATTAGCTACTCGCAACCCACTGCTGTTTGTGTTTGAGTTGATGCTCGCGTGGTCTTCACGGCGATGGAAGTCTTGGACCACTGATCTGACGCTCTGGGTCTGGGCGCATGTTCCTGTGTGTCGCTAGGCGGCGGCTGCCCAGGGCGACCAGGAGGCGGGCACAGGGAGCTGGAGGGGAATGCTGAAGAAGGGGGAGGAGGGCCAGATGGAGGAGAAACAGAAGCAGCAGGCCCTCCTCCCCGCCAGTCCTCAGAAAGGTCATGCCATCAACCTGCTGGACGTGGTGAGGTCACGGGCACCAGCGCCGCCGTCCGCCACTCCACCTCCACTGTCACCGCACCGATCGGCACTTCAGCACTAACTCTGGAGAACTTGCTGCAATATTTCTCATGAATTGCCTTAGCTGTAATCTCCTAAGGAAAGCAGCAAAGTGTGCGAGTGTGTTTTCTTGCTGCTCCAAGATGTGCTCGCGGGCACTAATTAACAGCAGTTTGTTTTGGTCTTGTTTTTGCCAGCCCGTCCCCGTTGCCAGGAAACTTTCCGCCCGTGAGCAGAGGGACTGTGAGGTCATCGAGAGGCTCATCAAGTCCTACTTCCTCATTGTGCGCAAGAACATTCAGGACAGGTATGAAGTGGAGACACCTCCTGCTTCTCAGCACGTGCTCGCTCTCGCCCTCTCTCTCTCTCATTCCCTCTCTCTCTCTCATTCCCTCTCTCTCTCATTCTCTCTCTCTCTCTCTCTCTCTCCCTCTCTCTCTTGTTCGCGCTCAGTGTGCCCAAGGCTGTGATGCACTTCCTGGTGAACCATGTGAAGGACAGCCTGCAGAGTGAGCTGGTGGGGCAGCTGTATAAATCAGGGCTGCTGGACGACCTGCTGACCGAGTCGGAGGACATGGCCCAGCGCCGCAAAGAGGCTGCAGACATGCTGCAGGCAGGAGCACATCGCCATCACACGCACATCAAAACACCTTTAAACCATGAACTCAGAAACCAGCCATCATTCATCCGTTTATTCATTCAAGCAGGCATTCATATGTAAATAGTGAAAAGTGGCTGTTGGAAGCTACAGTTATAAACCTGCTACTGTACATCTTTGAAATGGGACAGGATTATGTTGAGCAGCATGTTGATCTAGATGACGGCAGCGATAGAACATGACGCTCGAATGAGGTGAGCAGACCTGTCCTAACTACCACACACTCCTCCTCTGTGTCCACAGGCCTTGCAGAAAGCCAGTCAGGTCATTGCAGAGATCCGGGAAACACACCTGTGGTGAGGGTTCCCACCTGCTGCCTAGCCCCTCCCCCCCCCATCTGTCTGCCATCGGCCCGCCCCCAAAACCCCCAACCCCGGAGCTCGCAGACAGCCAACTTGAAGATGCACTGGTATTAGTTTTGTGTGCGTGGATAATAGTTTTATGTCACATGCCATGGACTCACATTGAAGTTCGCTGAGGACACCACGCGTTTCACCGACACGCCGTCCTCTCTAATGTTGTTGTCTTTCATTGTCTTGGGTATGTAAACAACCATGTAAGCCTCTTTTTCCTGCAGCCTAGGAAAATGTTGTGTCGCTGATACAGCTTCAATTAAAAATAGTAATGTAAAATAATGAAAATAGCATCTCTGTTTTCATGTTTTCCACGGTTTTTTTTGTGTTAAAGTGATTGGTTCATCAGTGTAACGTCTTTTGTGTTATGCTTCACTTTTGTGGAGAGAAAGGAGGATTGTGTGTTTTGTTTTAATACTTTAATACTGGATTGGGCTTAATCTCTGGATCTTGTTTAAATTAGGTATGAGATCACAGAAGCTGTTCTGTCTACTGAAAGAAAAAAAATCACAAGATGGATATTTAAAAAAAACACATTATGATTACTCACTTTGAAATGCTACTCTGTACGAGATCAAACCTGATGACAAAAGAATTGCAAGCAAACATTTACAGTGAGGAAAAACGTGTCCTTGCACATACAGTTGCATCATTTTTAATGACGGCTGCAAAACACAAAGGGCTGTACGTTGCACACATGGGTGAACCGCACGTCCTTTAGCTTCGGCCGTTGGAGCTGTGGGTCCTGCTAGCGTAGTCTGCCGCCCATTTTGCCTTTGCCACGCCCCTTTGCGCTGCAGGGAGGAGTCAGAGAGGCACATCACTCGTCGCCACACGAACATTTGCCTACACACCCAGCACGCAGGTGTGAGCATCTGCTAACCAACACCTTCAGCATTGCTCCACACACTCTCCGCAGTGTGTGATATAGGCTTAGCCTAAGTGTCAATGGGAAGCAAATCCAGTATTTTAAGACGAATAAAGTAATGTAAACTTTTGTCCTGTCCAAAGGTGTGGGGAAAATGCTTGTGTTTTTTTTTTATTGAACTCTGTGCTTACCTCTGATGTTCCTGGACCCGGACAAGGAGTTGGGTGATCTGTAAGAAACAGAACCATAAGATCTTTGAACAGGTTGCCAAACTTAACCTGATATTAAAATGGGGGGAAAAAAAGGTCAAACGTTGTAACTGATGATTGATGCATTTGTGTCAGGTTCTTAATAAGATGAACAGGTTCGGTTGGTTGTGTGTATAGGTTAATGCATGCCGCTTGTATGTGTGGTTTAATGTATGTTTTCTTACATCATATTTCTGTCGTTTCAGTTTCTCACCCAGGTCAAACTTCTCTGCCTCTAGTTCCATCAGCCATTGCCACAGCTCGTTGGCTTTGTCCCTGTACACGTACACACACACAGAGGGAGAGCTCATCTTCCTGTATTGCCAACCAGATAAAAACCTTAATCCTTTTCACAAATTCAGCAAATAGAAGTTTTTCTCTGTCAGTAGAACAGTCGTACAGTCCAGTCTACTTACTAGTTGTTACGAACACTGTATTTGGACTCCCTGCAGTGCTTTATGGGTAATACATGGGAAACAGCTTAGTCCTGAAGGGAAACCTTTAGTGCAGCAATGGAGCTGGTGGCTTGTAAGCCACACCCCCCCACCTTTTGGGGTTGAGGGTAGCATACCTGAGCTTGTCCTCGCTGAGGTGATCGATGTTCAGAGCCTTACGTCGCTCGGCCAAAATCTTCTTCTTCTTCTCTCTCTCGGTCTGCTTCTTGGCTCCTTTGCGGCCTTCTCCCTGAAAGTCAACAAAACAGACTAATATATGTGTACAGTTTCACACTGTAGCACTGCTGACGGCTATTAATTGGCATCTTCAACCTGCTTGTTTCTCAACTTGGGCATAACAGCCACACCTAACAACTATCCAGCCAGCAGCTATAGCTAGCAATTCCATTACACGCTCAGGAAAAGTTGGAACCATCGTTAACAGCAACTGTAAGGAAACAGATTAGCTGCGAAATCTGAATGCACACCTCTGGGGTTCATGATAAAAGTGGTTCAATTAGAGGGAGTTGATCAGCACATCCAATCCAAGATGTTTGAACAACTTGAACATTTATAGAAGGCTATAGCTATTTTCTGAACCAACTTTACTTCTCAATGTGTAACTCACCCTCTGCTGAAGGCCTCCATACTGGTGGGTCATGTTGGTGAGAACCTTTTTCTTCTTAGCATCTTCATCCTGCTTCTTCCTCTGTTCCTCTTGCTCCTTCCTTTCCTTCTCCTCCTGCAGACAAATTTAGTTTGGCTGAGACGGGTTCATGTACAGGCCTGTTACAGGAAAGGTCCTCTAACGATCATGTGATTGAGCCGTGTGGTGTTTTTGCCACGGTAACTCACAGCTAGCCTAGCCTGCCGCTCTTTCTCTCGCTCTGCTCGGACCCTCTGCTGCTCAGCTCTCTCCGTACGACGTTTCTCCTGAAAACACACACACACACACACACACACACTGTTCCTCTCATACCCTAGTGGAGTTATCAATTTATGCATCTAGCGTACACAGTGGAACTGTGCTTGCTATCCTTTTGCTACAACAAATGTTCTCCATTGCATCCTGGGAGACTCCTCGTCATGGACGGCATGTGAAACATCAAACCTGAATCTTCACCGCAGGGTGCAGTGTTATAAGCCCTGCCACACACTCACTATCCTGTTGACCAGAGCGATGAGCTCCTCTTCTTCTTTCTTCCTCTGGATGAAATGAGCCTCTATGAGGGACTGCAGCTCCGACAGGTCCTTCTCCTGACGCTTGCGGTGGATGTCCTAGTGCACACAAAAGCTGGTTATATGGAGTCTTAAAAGAGCAGGGAGCACGTAAGCATGATGGTCGACGTTCTTAAATATCGAGGCTTACGTCAAAATCTACTTTCTCTCCCTCTGGAATTTTTGGTGCCTGAATATTTGACAGAAACCTATAGAGTAAATAATAAAAATATAGTTAAAGATTTCATCTGGTTTACCTTTTAAAATATGATTAAAGCAAGAGAGAAGAGAATATTTAGATCTTTTAGAAAACCTTACTTAGGTTTGGATCTTGAATCATCCACTGCAATTGCAGAGAAGTAAATATTGATCAACCAATATATGAGGATAGAAGGAGCTTTTTAATGCAGAACCCTTACTATAATAAGTCTTATTTAAATTGCATTAAAAAGATTACAGTACTTTATAGAAGGACACTATGGAAATAAATTAACAGTGCAATTACACAAATAAAGCAAATATAATACACAAGCTATTTACTGTTAATGACTGCCCTTAATGACCATTTTACTGTCTAAAACTTGAATCAGTACACCCCCCCAATCTTACCTTCCTCCCTGTTAAAAAACACAAACAGTAACAGAATTAGTGTACATTCTCCCTGCTAAAAATATACTTCAAACAAAGCTTGTGAAAGCACCAATACCAATCCAGAAGTCCTGTTTATTTTTAAGCAGTCAAAATCATTCTTTATAAAAAATTGTTTACTCACTGAACTTCCTCCTCCATAATCTCCTCGGGATCAGCCATATCTATTAGTAATTGTTCCTTTAAAATACAATACTGCAAATGAGACACAAATATATATAAATCACCTACTACATCACATATACATACTATACATCACTAGAACCATTAAAGTTGCGCTGAAAGTTTCTCTTTACATTATCTCTCAGTATGCATTTTGCAGTGCATCTGAATACAAACACATAAATAAATCAATATGCCGTGAAGTTCAAGTCAAAATTCAATCCTGTTGGCTAACTCAACGTCCAGAAAAAGGAACTGTTCAAAACTGTATATTTAAGAATTAAATTGAGCAGCTGTTTAGTTAACTCATTATTTATTATTCGCAGTTATTGTATCAACTAAAATGGCTATTGATGTGGAGTGGAATTCATCTTACCCAACTCCCAGAGGAGGAGTAGCTCTCTGCTGGACTGTAGGGTTGAAACAGCTGGGCCCCAGTCATCAAGGTTAACACAATGGGACACCATGTGACCAGAAGACCTTTTCATTGGTGTGCGTTTAAGGCCTTGGTCTATTGTTAGCCTGTGCAAGACCTCCAAACATGATTCAATGAAATTCTAAAACAAAACATTGTTTGTCCATAGCCAAACTTGACTGTCGCCTTTTTGAAATTCTATATGGCGGGATGGTTGAAATACTGATGGCCTGCACTGAGAGATCTCCAAGCTTTAAATCTCCAAGGAACATGAATGAAAATGGCTGAGAAGACCACACAAAGTACCACAAGAATAAAAGACATTAGAAGACAAAAGACATTTTTAATGACAATCTTCAAATCCATTTTAATTGTTATTCAGTCAGTATACTCAAGGCTGTTGGAAGCACAGAGTTTTCTTTAATATTGAGAATCTTGTTCAATAAGCACCAAATTATGCTATAAAACCACTCAAGTTTTCCAAATCTTAACTTGAAGTACTTGTGGACATTATATCTGCAGTTGTGCAAAAATGTGCTTATTATTGCTTATTGCAATTATGTGAGAATCTGACAAGTTGCCTTTAAGTGCTTTATATGTATGTGCCATTTGGTAAAGCGAGAACTTTAATCCAATAAAAAGAAATCTAGTGGAGCTCTTATAAGAATAATTCAATGATTAACACTGGCTTTGCTGCATACAATAAAGGACATAGGAAAAGCTGTGCTCTGATGCGCTGTGCTAGCAGATTGGATGACTTCAAAAGGCAAAATATTGTCAAAATGGTACCTGCATATCAGATGCATGTAGTGACCTGTGATATGATGTCACTTCCTGAATTAGTTTCCTCAGAGAAGTTCCTCAAAAAACTGAGTGCTTTGCAGACTGTTTAGTGCTTTGCAGACTGGTGATTAGAAGTGAAACTCCAGATGTGCCAAAATACATAAAACATAAAAGATATATCCTTACATTTCTTTTGTTAGACCAAGAAACTTGTCCAGGGGAATTAATTCTACACCATAAACCAAGAGTAACCATAGCCTGGGTGTCAGTTTGGTTGCTGGCTATTAGTTTATAATAGAGTAATAACGTAGTTTATAATAGGGTAATAACATAGTTTATAATAGAGTAATAACACATCGGCAGCTCCTAGTTTGACCGATACTGTAGCATCTTCTTTAACCGAGCTGTAGAGCTGATTAAACGCAAAAACATACAGGAATTATGATGTTATTATTGATTATGAGATTCTTATCATTGATTCCAAACACAATTTTTATAAAAAAAAAATTGAAGAACATTGTAGTCTTAAAAAAAAAATCTGTGGTAAATGCAGCAACCTCGTCTTCATTTGTAGGTGGCAGGCAGCAGTGTTCATTTCCTTGTTCCTGCAGGGGTACAGAAGAGGAGGGTGTTTTATGTTTCACTTATGGTCCAAATGCACCATCTCACATGGAGGCATCGAGGGGGCTCTCGCCACCTGTTCCCCTGAATCTTTCAAAGCATTTTAGCTTGAGACATAGTCCAAGGTCTCACATAGTGACACCAATGTGATGTTCACATGCCTTTTACATTAGGAAAGGCTCAGTGCATCACTCTTTGGAGACGTTTCATCTGTTGGGCTGTGCAGGACGGTACCGCAGAATTTGATCAAGGCTTCAACCTCACTGTGGAGATGCTAGCACCATCCTGGTATTCAGGCGTTTAATCTGTAGCGTGAGATATTCAGTTATTATAACGAGCAGCGTATCTCATTCTTGGTCTAAAATGACTTCGCTAGTCCAGCACCGTGCCTGATCTGAGAACAGCTGTGGTGGGGAATGCGGCGCGTCGTTGGGGGGCAGGAGTGTGGCACGCCCCGGGGAGGACAGGCACCTAGGAACGGCCTCCAGGGACACGCTCTCCAGGCAGGGGAGCAAGGACTCGCCTGTAAATATAGAGCAGGGAGGCCCAGGCGGGGTGGCCTGGAGCATGCGCAGTTCACTCAGCTGCCTGTGGGAGGCACTGGATCACGCTCCAGGTTTCTGGTCTTGGCAAGCATGGTGCTGCATGAATACATTTGCTCTCTGTTCCCTGCTTTCATGAAAAGTACAGTAGGAGCCCCACACAGCCTCTGTTCAACTAAGTGGATCAGCCCAGGACACGGTATCATTTGTTACATCTATGACAACATTCTTCTAACTCGCCGTGGGAATGGTTATGACGGAGTAGCTTTTGGTCAGTGATTTCATGAATATTTCATATGAAAATAGACATGCATCTGGGATTTATTTAAACATCATTAGGCAGTAGATTAATTTACTTACCATTTGCGACCGATCTGCTCTTGACTGCAAACACCTTCAATAAATACAAAACCAAAGAGGGTGTTTTACATACTGTAAGATATGGTGAGACAAATAAATCACTCAGTTATACAGCTGGCATGCAAAGCGTGTTGTTTTAGGAAAGTTACAAAACAGCAAAACAGTGCAGTTTGAATTTCAACGACTTTCCCTCTGAGATCAATAAGAGATCTATAATTATATCTTGATAACCAAAATATCCTTATCATTGAAAACCACCACTAAAACACATTACCACACATTACATATTGAGTGAAAATTATACAACAACCTGAATGTGTGTTGTTGTTGTTGTTATTTGTAATGAGCAAATAATTATGAGCAAAAAAGCAGTGAGCCAGTGTTTGCCACAAAAGGCACAAAACTGTGTGATTAAATCAGCAAAACACAGCATTTTTAAAACTACAGCAGCAAACGATCCATCTCTCATAGAGAAGATGCTGCATCCCAGTACTGTACTCATGAGATGTAAACATGCTGGCTAGTGCAAATAATCACATTTTAGGCAATTTTTTGCTAAGCCCATTTAGAATGTTGGGTGAAATAATGTTGGACAATGCTACTAACATTACATAAATATTTCTGTATGCTTTCTGAATACTTGTTTTTGTTGCATTACAGTGTTCATTATATCTTGCCTAATTATGCAAAGCATGTTTTATGTAATGCAGTCTGCAGTTATTATAATATACCAACTAATACCAACTCCCGTAACCATACAGTGCTTGGCCACACTCTCGTTCTAAAAGCGCAGAGTGAACAATAAGCAACCCTGCAGTACTTACAGCCATCACCCTTCCATCCTGACACCAGCCTGTGTGTCAATGCTTTTGCTAAGTGCATCAAATAGGACTGACATTAAAACAAAGCAAATAGGAACCAACGGCCGCCTATGTTTGCACTGGCACCGTGGCGGGAGGTAAAGGCCCACTCTTACCTTGCCAGGGGTGGTTCCTTTGGTTTCCCACGGGCTGCGTGTTTTAGATACATCCACTGGCTTTGGTTCCTACCGAGAGCACAGAGAGCAGCTGTGACATATCTAGAACCAGGCATGCTCACCCGAATCAGCTATGTGACAGCAGGTTTGACATATGAGGCCAGAGAGGAGAGAGGAGCAGCAGAGAGCAATAGACCAGGCCACAGCAAAGCTGAGGAGAACTACCTCAGCTACTGGAACATTTTAAACGGAAAAGTCTTCAAGGTGAAGGAAAGAGATGTTTATTAAAATACAGCTTAAAAGAAATAGAATAAAAGTGTATTCTTCCAAATTACAGTAAGAGTTTGGATTGGAATATACCTGAATTACTGTTGATATTGTCTAACCTTAATTTCTGATGACTCATAATGAGTGATCCATTTGTATAAGCTACTAACTGCCCTTCAAAGTGCAAACTCTACTGTCTCAAACTCTAACTGCCCTCCTCCTGCAAACTCTACCAAAATATTGGTAGCAATAAGAAATAAGATTTATGGTCCTTTGAAAAGAGTTTTCAAAAACAATTCTGCCTTAAAAAAAACACTTCCTACACCTTGCATACAATACAGAAAACAACATCTTCATGTTCATTTTCACGTTAAAGTGCAATACACTTCTTAGCCATTAGAGGGCCCTCCTGCATCACGCAGCTCACCAACTCTGTCGGTTAAAAGATGAGCGAACTAGGCTAAGATTTCACTTTGAGTGTACAGTTTATCAAGCTTTATTGTACAAGCACTTTCGGATTAGCTCACGCTAGTCCTGGTAGCTCCCGAGAGTCTTCACGCAGCATTTGATTCCACCGAATATTCAGATAAATATGAGGATATCATGCATAAAGGTATTTTTCTTTCTCTCATATGACCTGAGAGAATAAAGACAAACTATGATCATGCCAAAACCTACGGCATTCTGTAGCTCTTAACATAAAAACAGGCATTCAAAAAGAAATTTGTCCCTGGAGCAAATCAATATTATATTTCAGTATATGTTTAATGCTGTGACCATATGTATCAATCCAGACTGAATCTCCACAGAGACTGTCCCCCTGCGGTCATATACACAATCCAGTCTGTGTGTCACCAAGATTGGTGCTTCCTTGTCTCAGGCTACAGTGTAAAGGGCACCATTCATTTATCTGTCTATATGCATTACACCACGAGGAGCCTCTTTGGGGCTCATCCTAGAACTAGTAAGAGCTGCTTAAAATAAACACAGCCAAGTGTGAAGAGCAGCCTGGGACAGAGACGAGAAGACAAGCAGGCAAGAGAATTGTTGGACCTGTGCCACAGAGCAGCCTGACTGCCTGACCTTGCACTGATTTCCACAGATGCAGCCATCTATCCTCGTTGAGTTTTTTTTTTTGTGTGCAGTATGGGATCATAATGTTTCTAGGTCTGGTGGGAACACATGGCTACATATTTTAGGTCTTAGAAATCAGTTTCCCATTATTGATGATGTTTTCTATGAGGATTAAGGCATTCCTCACATCCACCAGGTGGTGATATGTAATCACGTGTTTACTGATTGGTAAGAATATGTTCCAAACTGGAGTTCCACATTCATATTACTCATGTATGTTGCTAATCACTCACTGTCAGTCGAAAAGAAATACGATTACTTCACAAGTACAACATCTTTCCTTGTTCTGAGCTGACTCCATAATTCACCCCGTAGACACCAACACACCCTAACACAGTGTATGAAACTAATTTTCTCGCCCTCTAATTTATGAAAGCACTACATCACAGGGAGGGAATCGAATCATTTTCCAGGTCTGGATGAGGCGAGCCGTGCAGAGCCCTGCGGTTAATCCCAGGGCGACGGATTCTACACAGACGTGCGGACAGCTTGGCCTGATGGAGCTGGGGAGCAGCTGGGAGACTCACAGGTTTACTGGCTGCAGGCTTCCCTGCTGTGGTCTTCATCTCCAGGGGCTTCGTCTCAGGGGGCTTTGTCTCTGGAATCTTTGTCTCCAGTGTCTTTGTCTCTGGAGTCTTTGTCTCTTGAGTCTTTGTCTCTGGAGTCTTTGTCTCTGGAGTCTTAGTCTTCCAGCTGTTAATACGACCTGCCACGCCGACATGTATTCCAGCTGTTTCCTAGGAAGAGACGGAACCCTGGTGTTATTTACACCAAAGGACTCAGTGGCGAGTGGCTTCTCAGACACATTGATGTCTCTTTTAGCTGGGATGTGAAGTGGAACCGTCTCTAGATTGAACTCAGGGTGGCCCAGGACTGGCTCTAAACTGGCCTTGGACTGGTTCTAGATCGGCCATGAACTCACTCTGGTCTGACTCTAGACCATCTCTGAACAGGCCCTGGAACAAAACTAGATTGGCTCTGGGTTGGCTGTACGATGGCTCTGGACTGGTTCTAGACTGGTTCTGGACCAGCTCTAGACTAGTCCTGGACTGCACCTTGGGGGCAGCAGCGGTGGCTGCAGGGCCTGGAGTGGTGCAGCTCTGCACGTTGCCCTTCTCCCACATGCTCTTAATGTTGCGCACGCCCTCCACCACGGGCAGGTCCTTCACGGGGGACTTGGGCGACTTCACATCCTTAGTCTGACAGCAAAGATAGAACTGAATGATAGCATATGTATATGTATAATAGTATATATATGGTACATAGTGAATCAGGTACAAATATGCCAATGCACATGTATTTCAGCTGCACATACCTGAACTGCAGAGGTGTACTGCTCCAGCCTATTGCCTATCTTACACACAAGTGGAGTGTGTGGTGCCTTTACCACCCTAAAAAAAGTAATTAATTTTGACTAATATGAATCTGTTCAGCTAGTAAGTCAATCAACAGTGCACTGAGCTACTAAGGCAAAGGATAATGACACAACATAGAAACTTACGTTTTTTGGGCCGACTTGCTCAAAAATTCGGCCTTCTCTCCAATCTGCACCAAGAAATATTTATACAAATTTATACGAATCTTGACAGGACATACTTAATGTAGCCTTTGTTTGGACCATGCAAAAGTTTTTCCACAAGATGACACAAGGTGGAAACAGCTACAGCACTTCATGTGCACTACTGTACCCTATACTTATATAAAAGTTTGGCTGAAACAAAACAAGAAACTTACAATTTCTTGATAGGCATTTTGTCATTTTCTAGTTATTAATAATTTTGCTGAAACTTTATGTCCAGCAAGAACATATGAAACCTTTCTAAAATGCTCAGAAGCACATAGGAATATATGCTGTTAAGCAGAACCACAAACTTGAACAGCACCTGCCAGTCTGATGCTGTCAGAGATGTGCCAACCTTAGTGGATGCTCCCTTTGGAGACATGCATTTGAAAGGTGCCTTGCTCTCCTCACTGGGGTCCTCTTTCTGCCGCTTCTTCTCTGCTGCTTCGGCCCTCCTGCGTTCGATCTCCTCCCTCATCTTCTGTCTCTCTTGCTGCAGACAGGAGAGAGTGGCACAGAGCTCTGAACCGAACACTTTCATATTTAAAGTGAAGATGAATCCACAGTTTTGTCTGTATATTAGCTGATGACCAGATATCAGCACGTTTTTGTTCTGGATTTTTTTCATCGCATCGAGGTTTGTCCAGTATTATGTGTCATTTATACATTTTTTCTTAGGCCCTTTAACTGAAGCTCTCCAGAGGTTATACCTCCTCCTTGGCCTTCTTCTCTGCTAGCTGCTGTTTCTTCTGCTTCTCCTCTTCTTCCAGGATCTTCTTCCTCTCCTCTCTCTTTTTCTTTAGCTGCTCCAGTTCAGCCTCGGCGTTCTGCTGTTTCTGCTTCATCTTCTCAAATTCTTCGTTCTCTGCCTGGTTTCTCAGCCGCTTCAGCTCCACCAGCTTCTGTTCGGCCTCCTGCTTCACCACAGGATCCTGCTTCTGCACCTCAGGAGAGCGGAGACCAATACGACTACACACACACACACACACACACACACACACACAAAAGAATACAGAGCTTCCTAAATTGTGACAGCTGAACTGTTACATAATCTTCTCAGTTGTTGACTGCAGTTAAATGCATCTTTATTGGATGCTCCTACCCCACTGGTCTCTCAGGGATCTTGGCTTTAGCAGAGGCATCATCTACATTTTGTTGCTTCACCGGGTCTTTCTGCTCCCATCATGAAAACAGTGGCGATATGTTTGTTACGGAAACATACATGCTAGCAATAGTTTATCAAAACAGGCATAATAAAAGTGGCACAAACCAGCAATATCTTACTTTGTCACGTAAAAAGGATAGTTTAGGCTTCTCCTCCATGACCTACAAAGTAAAAAAGCAGAACAAAGTTTGCCATAAGTGATCATTACCATAAGTGATCATTACCATAAGTGATCTTATTGCTTAAACAATATCCAAGTTCAATTAAGTCCAGTCTTCAAGTATAGTCATTCCTCCATGTACTTAGTGTACACTGGAATGAAGTCATTTCTTCTGATCCATTGTGTAACACAACAACAATACAGCAGCAAGCCAATTCTAGTCAGGAACCGCATGTGAAGAGGTACAGCCTAAGGTTCTTCAACTAGCCACTAGTTTACCAACAGAATACTTGTACTGCATATGCATTTTAGTGGATGGATTTATAACTAAAGGTTCTCAGTAAAGAACTCACTAAAGACTATCCTGCCAATCTAAAAACCATTCATGTCTAGAATTGGTTCAAACAGGTATATTAGCAATTGTGGTAAAAGCATGCTGAGAAAATTACTGACATAACAAATAGTGCACTGTGTTTTCCTGTGACCCCAAAACCCTGTGGCAGTTTAGTCACTGATGAAAAACGCACAGCAAACACATAGCAGCACCACAGTCACATAGTATCAAGCCATTCTTAATGGAAACCTACTGCGACATACATAAAGCGTATGGGGTGACTGCAAGTCTGTGATACTGCATTGTGACCACAAAAAGTTTGAAAATCATTAAAAAATGAGGAACAGATGAAATGGCCAAATTTGTGATCTATGGAGCCTGAAACACAAGCTGCGAGATGAATACCTCCTTAGGTTTCACTTTTTCCTCAATTTTTGATTTGGGTTTTTCTTCAACCTCTTTTTTCCATTTAGGCTTTTCCTCTACTTCTGTCTTTGAAACTGATGTTTTCTCTTCAATCTCCTTCTTCAAAACTACTGTTTTTTCTTCAATCTTCTTTGGTGGTGCTGGTTTTTCTTCAGTCTTCTTTGGAGGTGCTGGTTTCTCCTGAACATCTGGTTTTATAGGAGGTTTCTTCTCAGCTTCTTTCTTTGGGAGCTTAACCTCAACCTCCACTTCACTCTTTGACTTGTCTAGTTTTACTTCAGTTTCCTTCTCTGGAATATGAGGTTCTTCTTTGTCTTTCTCCAGCTGCTCCACCTCCTTATTTTGCACTAGAGCTTCATTTTGAACTGTTATATTCAGAGTAGCAAGTTTTTCATCTGGTTTCTTGGATGGTTCCTCTACCTTTTCCTCCACAGGCTTCCCTTCTTTGGGTTTTACAGATTCTTCCAGGAAAGCTTCCTCCACAGTTTGTTCCACAGGCTCGGCCTGCCGCTCTTCTTTTGGTGACAAACCTTCATCTTTAAGATCTTTCTTTTCTAAATCTGCACTCTCTAGACCTGCCTCTGTTTTCTCCTCAGCCACTTTGTTTTTACTGACAGCTTCATCTTCAACCTCTTCCTACAAAATATAACAAATCATTTATGCAGCCAGTTTAAATACCACGCTTCCAGTTTTTCCACCCAGAAACAACATAAATGAGTATTAGCACTGACATACTTCACTTCTTGATTCTATTTTTTTTCTTCAAAGGATCCCTGTTAAAACAATTCAATAAATATGCAAGAATGTTACACCTAAAACACATTAAAGCCCTATCTGCACCATGTTCATTCATTCTGTCAAAATAGCATTACAGTGTATTGAAAATGCAGCTTTAGATCTGTGAGACAATTACCTGCTCTGTGAGGTAGGATGTCTGAGGTTTTTCATCCTCCTTTGCGTCCTCCTTCTTCTCCGCAATGTCTTCCGGAGCTCTTGTCGTCACAGGCTCCGCCTTTACCAACTCAGCCTCCTCTTTTACCGCAAGTGTCACCTGCTCCGCCTCCTCCACTTTCTCCTCGTCTTTCTTTTCCTCCTTCTCTCTCCAGGAGTTGGTCCCTGGCTCTTCTTCGGCATTCATGAGATGACTCCTGCCGCGTGGCCTGTCCTCGTTGGCCGGCGTCCTGACGGCTTTGTCCCCGTCGGTGATGGTGGGATCAGACTCCTTTTGTCTCTCCATGGCCTCCCTCATCCTCCTCTGCCTACGCTCCTCACGCTTCGCCAGCCGCTCCAGGAGAGCTTGGTCATCGTCATTAGTAGCCGGGGTGCTGATCAGCGCTGAGAAACCCGTGTCAGTTACACTAAAGAACATAGGAATAACCATTATTGTATATATGCTCTTGTTGCCAAAAAATGTTGTTGGTGCCAAAAAATATGAACAGATGTGGCTAGATGATTCATGTGATTATATCAGGCTGTATGTGTTGGTGTTGTAGAGTTTATCAGGTTTTATGTGTTGGTGCTGTAGAGTTCTATTAGGCTGTATGTGTTGGTGCTGTAGAGTTTATCAGGCTGTATGTGTTGGTGCTGTAGAGTTTATCAGGCTTTATGTGTTGGTGCTGTAGAGTTTATCAGGCTGTATGTGTTGGTGCTGTAGAGTTTATCAGGCTTTATGTGTTGGTGC
>JAOYMR010000009.1:6623025-6640249 GCA_025802075.1 Tenebrosternarchus preto | reverse complement strand
TGAGGCTCCACCTGTCGGTGCTGTTGAGGTCTGTGGCAGTGCTGCTAATCTCCTCATTCTCCATGTTGCGCAGCCGCTCCTGACGGGCTCTCCTCCTTCGCTCTCGAGCAGCTTCCTCATCATCATCATCATCAAACTTTGAGGGGCTCGCCCTGGGAAGACAGCAAAGTATATATAGGAACGACTGACACGGTGGTCGTCATTATTATTTAGCCGTTGGATTCGATGATTGAAATAAGCCAGGAAAGATATTGGCAAAAAAGAATCACAAATTTTACACCACCCTAAGGAGTTCAAAACTGTTTAACAACAGACCATACAAAGACCTGAAAAACAATGTGTGTTTTTGTGTGTGTGTGTGGCTATGTGTGTGTGGGTGGGTGTGTGTCTGCACATGATTGTGCATGTGTCTGTGTCATCTGAGAAGGAGTGGAAATGTAAGCAACATGTACATAAAACATGTCCAGCTGCTTAGACCGACACACAGAGTGTAAATTCCTTTTAGGGCATTTTAGATGTGCAGTACTCGTGTTTGACTGGTAAATTACCAAAGTATCTATATATGGTGCTATAATTTTCATCACCATACCTGGATTTGCATATTGCAATAGTCCATTTGCATTTGCACTAAATCAATAACTTCACTAGGAGGCACTGGGTATGTGACTTTTAAAATTAAATAATGCATGATTAAGTATTGAAATCATTCATGGTACAGGGCACACCAGTTATAGTTAGCAGACCTACAATGAACAATTTAAAAACTGTTTTAGACTTTAGACTTTAATCACATTATTTGGATCAAATCATGCTTTTATCTTTCAAGTGTTCACAATATTGTACACAATGCTTAATAAAACCAAGTCAAGGCTCATACATTTGCAATTTCCCCCTCTGTAGTTAAATAAGACAAACTGGGAACAGAGAGCAGACTGGATAGATCCAAAGGGAAAATTCTGATTAACATTGTTTTGCAGAGGTGAAGCACAGGCAAAAAAGTCACCAAATCTTGCCTAAACAGTTGGGTACTCATAGTTGGTTCTCTTCCACATGTGTCTGATTCTCTGAGTTCTGGGAAGCTAAGCAAACCTTCCCATTCCATTCTGCTGTGTGAGGAGTGGCTTTGGCCTGTCTTCAGTTTGCCATGGTCTGCCAGTGTTTATCAGACACAGGCAGCATTTGAAATGGTCCATTGATAGAGGATGGGTATCCCCCCCACCTCCTCGTGACACCCCCCCCCCCTTCCGATGATTTACAGATGTTGCGGATGGTGGAAAGATCCAAAAGAGGGACAACAAATCCATTTATTCATTCCAGGAAAGAAAAAAAAAACTGAAAAAATCCAGCACCATCTTATCCAAGATGCAATTTCCAATATGGAACGGTCACCTAAAAAGTAGAAAATTTCTTCTGAAGAATAATTTACAATATACCCATACTGTACATACTGTATATCCATGCCTTGTCAGTCAAATAACCAATATAAAAGAGGAGACATGTTGGGAAAGGGTAGCTTTCCACTGAACTGACTCTCTTGTGAGAGTCTGAAGCATCACGGCTGGATATTAGAGCCTAGAAGAAAACCACAGTCAAAACATTCCAGCATCTGTGGTCTTTCCTTGACCTGGCGATGTGAAGAGTAGCCACAGTAATTCAGGTAAGGCTGGACAAGAGAACAGTGGGAAAATTCAGTATATACCTTTTCCCTGCTGGAACTGCTGTTAAATGATTTAAAAAGCTATGAAGTAAATGTTTTCTTTCAGATATTCAATAAACTATGTATACGGGCCTTTGAATGAATTTGATATTTATCCACTACTGGTCGATCTGGCTTTAAGGACCATGGTGTCCAGAAGTTGGAAGAAAGAATCTTTTCTTTTTTGTGAACAAAGCATGGCTGTGGTCATCAAATACAACAAACTCAGCTAGAGTGTTGAAATCTTAACTGATCCAGCATTAAATTCCTTATGCCAGAAATTAAAATCACTTCAAAAGTTAAAGGCTTAAACATATTCCACTTGGGATCCATGAAAATCTTTTTTTTCCATCAATAAATTCCAAATAAATATTTTCTCTATCTAAAAACCATTTTCCTCCCACTATAAAGACATATATGTGCTATAAATGCAATGAGGTTTCTTTCTTGCATGACCAGAATGGTTAAATTTGAGACACATTTATCACAATAAAGTTTCTCTCTTTACAGTCCAAACACATAAACACTCCTTAATTTCTCAAGCATATCATCCAGTACAATATTACTGTAGAGTTGCTCTCTACATTATATAGTTTACTGTATATCATCCAGTATAGTATTACTGTAGAGTTGCTCTCTACATTATGTTGTTTACTGTATATCATCCAGTATAGTATTACTGTAGAGTTGCTCTCTACATTATATAGTTTACTGTTTCATGGCAAACGAGTAACAAAGGGCCCTGAATCCATTGTTCCGTTAATGAGAAGTAATGTGTTTGTGTTTCACTCCTCTGGATCCAACCCACCTCTGTACAAGAAGGAACGTCTTTAACCGATCAGAATTCCAAGTTACCAAAGAAAGGTCTAGCTGAGTTGACACCATCAACAGTGTCTGATAAATTCAGCAAAAGGTTTTCAGCAGAAATGGCTCTGCCTTTTCAGAACTAAAGCAGATTTTCAGCACAGTAAATAAGATGAACTGTTAGTTCCACACAGCATCATTATACTTCACTCTACACATCCTGGCTACTCATATCTTGCTTTCTTTGATTTTTGTCCTAATAAAATATGGATTATAACAGCTTTTGTCCATAAGATTGTTTACATTTTCAATGAAGTATTTGTAAAATAGCAGCACAGTTAGAACTGACATAGATTTGAATCATTCTTTCAGACACATGCTCTCTAGACACATGCTCTCCAGACCAGACCACAATAACTGAATTTTGTAACAATTATTTTTTAAAATCAGCATAAATGAAAAATGAGTCACTGTATGCTGCACTCCATATTTTAGATAAATAAAATTTAGTATGAAGTGTATGGCTATTGAATCAAGATGTCATAATAAAAGACTGCATGCTTTTGGTTTTGATGCTCTTTGCGTTGTGGCAGTGAGTTATAGTGGGTGAATGCTGGAGGCTATGGGTGTAGGTGAGGTATGAGTGAGGTATGGGTGTAGGTGAGGTATGGGTGTAGGTGAGGTATGAGTGAGGTATGGGTGTAGGTGAGGTATGGGTGTAGGTGAGGTATGAGTGAGGTATGGGTGTAGGTGAGGTATGAGTGAGGTATGGGTGTAGGTGAGGTATGGGTGAGGTATAGGTGTAGGTGAGGTATGAGTGAGGTATGGGTGTAGGTCATATATGGGTGTAGGTGAGGTATGGGTGTAGGTGAGTATAGATATGTTTGGCTTGGGCCCCAATAAACCATCAGCACCTGAGGTTCAGCCTGCTCCCACCAAACTACCCCCATATAGGCATACACACACACACACACACACACACACAGTCAAAAAGAAAAAGAAAGGCTGACAAGCTCTTACGAAGATTCTAAAACATTTATAGCCTGGCAACTGCCTGACAACAGTTCTAATATTTTGACAGTTGTTATATAATTGGTTTCTGGACTAATCTTACTGAAATAATAGTCAAAAGGAGGTTATATGTCAACATATTCTCTAATTCAGCTCAACATTTGTTCTTCATAGCATCCACATTACACTGTGTGCACTGAATCAGCGTCTTTCCACATAGAATTCTGCCTGATTAAATATGGAAAGGATTATAAACATCTAAAATACATAAAATCTACAAACTAACTTTGTTTGGAACACAATAGATCTAAATACATTTATGCAATGGAATGCAGTAAAAATCCATTGGAAAAAATGCATATAAGCAATAGTGCGTAATAACTACACCAGAAATTGTTTTATACCCTCCGGGGGCAGATACACATCCCAACTAAAACATACAGCATAGTGTATCTGTCATCCTCCACTGTACACAACTGCCTGCCAGACCTTATAAGGTCTGCTGGATTGTGGGATTTGTAGGAGGACCGTACAACCCTGGATGAGTCAGAGAGAGCCATGGTCATCCCCCCTTTTAGAAGAAGTGAACCAGCTCATCCTCTAAACATTTTGGCCACACCCACTAATGAGTGCAACAAACAGAATGTTTTTATACCTCAAAAAATGGCTGAATCTATGAGACTGATCTGCGTTTGTCATTTATAAGATTATACGAAACATGTAAATATTGACCGCAAAAATGACCTAGTGTCTCTAGTGATAAACCAAAGACTCATTTGCAAGCTGCCAATTTCCATTGAATGGTTGTGTAGTCACTGACATTTACTGACACTGATGCATGGCAGTCCATAAATGGTCTATTTAACATTCATACTGTCTTTCCAGGTCATTCTTTCCTTTACTGAACTCAAAAGGTTAAAGTTTACAAATGGCCAAAACAGTTAAAATTTCTATCTACAAAATACAGGATGTCACGTAAATAGTGATAACCAATCCAAGATATATACCATTCCTATATAGAGTTGCTGTCATTTTTTTTGCTCATGGCTTGTTTGTACTAGAATTCTACAAGCACTCCATTGGAACTCTCTGAGAAAGATTTACAGATGCTTAAACCTTTATAAGGAATAGAGAACCAAGCTGAGAGACAGCTGTTTGGATTGGGGAATCATAAAACCTTCCAAGTTGGCCTGAAGGTTTGAGAGAGAGAGACAGAGAAAGAGGGAGAGAGAAACAGTGGGAGAGAGAGAAGGAGAGAGAGAGAGAGAGAGAGAGAGAAGGAGAGAGAGACAGAGAGAGACAGAGAAAGACCCAAAATTATAGATTCTCCTTAGCTTATTAAAATTTTCGGAAAATTGACTAAACCTACATTACACTTGAAATTATGAGACTGTAGGCACAAATATTTTGGCAACTGGATGCAACTGTAAGATTGTGTGATTTACATCTCTGCTTCTTTCTGCATCTCTTCCCGCTTTTGTCTCCGGAGCTCCCTGCGGCGTTCAAAGTCCTCATCCATGGTGTTTCACGTGGAAAATCCTCTCGTGTCCTTACTGAGAGACAGAAAAGACAGAGTGCAGGTTGTGTGACACTACAGTGAAAACGTTACCCACAATGCAATAGCACAGTGCATCTTTCCCACTGTCTGTTTTATATCTGCTCAGCACCGCAGCATCCCTGCTCCCTTCAACAACTACCAGAAAAGGCAAATCCTGACCGTCCCCTCTGCACTCGCCTGCTCCCCTGCTGCCCTCCTCTCCATCTATTTCTTTATCTCCTGCACGTCCTTGCACGTCACTCTGTTTGGAGCTTATCTGCACACCACCACTGTCTTCATTATCGATTCCCTCTCTCACTCACACTCTGTATGTCTCTCTCTCTCTCTCTCTCTCTCTCTCTCTCTCGTTACTCTTAGCTGTAACATCTGATTCGTTCAATCCCAATAAAGCGTCTCACAGAATGGAGAGGTCTGCTGTTTACTTAACAGCTTCACAATTCCCCGGTTCATAATCTCCACTCCTGGAGTGCTGCACCAGTGCACGCTTCCTCTGATCTGTTGCAGTGCATTAGATCATTATCACAGTACTGGAACAAGGAAACCCTCCACAGCCCCTGTGTCCAGAGGAGGACTCAGGGCAACCCCTTCTGCCTGGGCTCGGAGCCTCAGGTATGTTATGGGGACAGCACAGTCTATCAGGGATGGTCAAACACAAAGCATATGGTTTCGTGGACCCTGGAAATGCAATATCTGACTTCTCTCCGGCAGAGGAAGCGGAGAGGGATCCCAACAAAAACACCCCACTTCCAGACCTTCTGGCCATGAAGATCGAATAAAAATAAATCAGCAGTGTGTTGTAAGGGCACGCGTGTTTACAGCTTGAGTTTCCTGCACAGTTTTTAATGTTGCAAGGCTATGTGACATGCTGGGATGCTTCAGTTAAACAATAGATTGGTTTGATTACATTCCCTGAAATAATGGGAGTAGATGCATCCAGTGTGAGGCAAAACTAAAACCAGATTGTTCTGCTTAATAGGGGGCATTGTGCTCATTGTACTGAACCGATATTTGACCGGAAAAGCCTCCCTACTCTCAGACCAGATCCAAGCTACAATATGGAGAAAAGAACAGAGTAGCTGTACTCAACAGGGAAAGGGGAATGTTCCAGTAAAAGTGACCTCTCTCGCACAGTCCTAACAGGAACATAACTAAAAATGAATAAATCCTATATATATATATATATATATATGTGCATCAAAGTCCTTATCCTGACCTATGTGGAAATCAGTAGAGAGCTACTACTTTGTCAGCTAAATAGATAGGAGGGGACATGAAGGCCTGTTCACATAGGGGCATCAGGGACCCTAAACGTGCTTCATTACCTCCTGAGTGCAGCTCAATCACAGAACCTGTGGGAGGATAAACTATGTTCTCTCTTACTCTTATGAGCTCACCTTCACGTGTTTGTTGGATATTGTCATGCCAGCAGGCTTAATGCCTTTTTTAAAGCTATTCAGTGAAAAAATCATTATTACTACCACTAAAATCAAGTGGTGGACAGTGATCTTCAAAATAGAAGGAATAAATGGTTCTGTTTCCATATTGGTGCTCCATAACACAGCTGACTTGAATACGACCTTAAATCTAGTCCTGAGCTCTAGATCCTCACCTCAGTGCCATTCAGTGTCTGAGTGCTGGAGATGATCAGTCTGTTGGACGGTGTTCAGATGACAGACCTGTACTGCTCGCCAAGAAATATGATCTGCTCCAATCGAGGTGTAAGGATGCAATGCAAGTTTGTCACTTGCAATCATAAAATATCATATATAAAAGAGTTCTGTGCATTTTTTAAAGCTTTGCAAAGCTTTAAACATACTAGTGGTTTCTAGTATATATGGTCTTGATATACAGTAGGCTTAACCCATTAGTGTTAGAATATATTTTATACCTCTGTAACATCTTTAACAGCTACTGTTTATGAAGGAATTCAGTTTTTCCCAAACCCTTCCTCTTACTCTGATCTTTTTGCTTTCTCTAAAGCTCTAAGGAAAGAAATCAAGCTGTTTTATTTGTGCCGGACATGTTATAGATTTCCCAGGCTCTCCAGCCTTCCTACCACAAGGTAGGATCAAGCTCACAAATCATTTCCACATGACACACACTGAGGACACATTTTAATTTATACATCTGCAATTGATTACAGTTCCTGGGCATGCTGCCCTCGCCATAGTTCTCCCTCTTGTGGTCTTGAAATTCCAAAAATGCTGGAGTCAGAATTCCACTCTTTCACAGACCTACCCCAAGCTCAATAAAACATCCAACTCTTGTGCAAAGACCATACAGGAGGAAACTCTTTTGCAGGAACAATTAATGGTAACTGTGGAAATCAAATAAGCATATTTGCAGAAATAATCACTGTCTATGGGTTCATTCAGTTCCTGAACTCACAGATGTCTAAAGCAGGAGTCTGCTGTGTTCAGGAAGCTGCCTTGTGGTTCTACTATGAAGCTGTACCATACGCAGACATGGCGAGGTCACACGGCCAGGACATGCTCAGTGGCAGGATTGCCTTCCCGAGCTGAAACCTACATGTGCTTAACCAAGATGCAAAAACCAGCTGCACCAGTTTAATCCACTGACAGACTACCTGCTCCCATTTTGATTTATACAGTGACAAACCTGCAGTTAACTTGCATGAGAGAAGATTCATCATATTAACAAAACATTATTCACATAGTTAAAGCGGATGACTGGAACCATCAAAGGGAACTGGGGGAAACGTGAGACTGCATGCGCTGACGGCTGTGATGGAGGCCCGGGCTGAGGACACGGAGCAGGTTGCCTGGCAAATGTGGTTCTCATCAGTTCACTTAAATGTGTCCATTCATTACGGTGGATCTGCAAAACGCTGCATTCCTAGACGATGGTGCATATTCGAAAAACCGGATCTATACAGCCTAGATTCATCACTGATACCCAGCAGCTGAGTTGCAATGAGCGTTTCTTTTTCCATGTGAATGTGTTCCACTGTTGCAGCGGGCTGGATATTTTAACAACGACAAATCTTTATACGAATTCCAGCCAACTGCTCCTCCAGATGTATGTGTTATACAGTGAGGAGAACAAAGCCTCCATGTAGCTTCGGTCTTGCTATTTGGTTTATGCTTCAAGCATTTCTCCAAAATATAGCCAAATATGGACTCATGTACTTTGCGTGTACTTCTGTACACCTTGAAGAGACGTCCACCATTAGCATATGGTATCCATACAGTCAAGTACTAGTCTTTGTCCCTCTGTTTAGACAGGAACTGAATTTATCATCACGAGATGAAAAGAAATCGATTCTTCATGACACATTTAGCAGTTCATTTGTCAGCATGATCAAAGGCACTAAATGAAACATTATGTCTCTTTAAACGTTCTGCAACACCCTTTTCATTTGTAATTAGCATTAGAGCTAACAATTATAGCCTGGGCCACAATTCCCAAAGGGAACCGCATGCCATGAGAACCAGGAGCAATTAGAAGCTGTAAGTGTCTTTACTCCCTCAGTGCCCTGTGCTCCATCTGGAGACAGGACCGGTCCTGTACCCATCGCTTCATACCTAGAGTTATAGGGACCCCCATCAGAGACACACAGAATCAATGGCCCTGGGCCTAATTAATGAAGAAGGCCTTGTTTCCCAAGGCATGCATTAAAATACAGTGGGAAGGGTGTCTGAAGGGTGATAGTGTTGCACCCTGTTGTGGGACCAAATAACCAAATATGGTAAAAGATACCAATGAGGTAAAGCTGACTGATATGAGCGTGCTTCCCACGATATATACGTACTGTATCCTGCAGAAGCAGTTCATAATTGTGATTTATATTACGCCAGCCCCTCTGAGATGCACAAGACAACTTTTAAAAAGTGTTTTCAGTAATATTGCAGCCTATGTAAAACAAAATGATAAAACTTTGATCAGACACAGGACAAAATACTGCAAACTAAACTTACGATGGATGTAATTGGACTATGCAATTGTTCTGCATGTCTGGACTTCCTCTTCGCCTTATATAGACACAGCGAATGGATGCTGTATCGAAATGGTTTGTGTTGCTGTGAGTTTACGGCAGAGTTTGGTTTACACTACATGATATTTTTAGCCACGCAGCAGGTGACAGGCACAACCAGACCCCACTCAGTGCTCGAGCCATAAGCCAGTTTTCCAGTGACTCCCTAACAGTTACTGTAAATGCATTCTAGCACTTACTGCTCTATGAAGATTGTAGTTATTGAAAGCACATGAATAGATCACTGCCAGTTTATTAATGAATAAATACAGTAGGCACCTGGATGAAATCACACAGCGGTCCAATCGTGTATTTTTAAAAGGTCAGAAACTAAGTGTGTGCAGCAGAGGTCTGTGCCTGATAAACCGTACATGCTTCAGTGTGATCCTCTCATGTGAGTACAGAAGCTTCACAGGAAATAAGATCAGGCCTGTTTAATGTGGCCCCAGAGGCAGTGATAAAGCTGAACCTTATGCTAAATTAATCCATAATGGACATCTTACATCTAGTGCTTGTACACATGCACACACACACTCACTCGTGGTCCTACACATACACACATACACACATGCACACACACACACACACCCACATATAGGGAAAGCCATTTCCACTCCACATCCGGGTAGTTGCACCTGTGCCACTGCAGAACAGAGATCTTTCTGTGTGCTCACTAATGAGCCAGCATCCATCCATGACTAGCGCTACGCTGATGTTTATAGCGCTGAAGGCTGGACCAAGTCCAACAACGAAACCGAAATTATTTCAAGGATAGCTGGATTTGTGAAGTCCTGTTTTCATTTCTTTCAAAGGTTTCTTCAAAGGCAATAATCAAAACTGATTTACAATAATATACTCCAATTTGAACAGACCTTCAAGCCATGTTAAGGGTATTGTAAGCACCAATATAACACTTTTACATATTAAAATGCATGAAAATGATCCTTCTCACCAGACACTCAAAAAGTAAATGTTTCGGAAAATAACTTTACTTCCTATAATTTATATTACTGAGCAGAGCAGTGGTAAGAAGTGTTACATTTCAATATGTCCTGTGATGGATAAACTTGACCAAGCTTGGATAAAGTGGATAAAACTCCAGCTCTGCTTAAACCATCAGATGATGTCCTCTCAGTTTGCCACTTAAAAGTCAGGATGCTAGTACAGGCATTTTTGAATTGTTTGCTCCTTCAGAATATAGGAGGTTTTGATCTCTGATTCTTATATACTGTCCCTCAATCATGAAACAGCTTGAAACAAACTATTTTTGTAGGCATACATGCATCTCCATCAGTACTTGAACATCCCCTGAGTTGCACGGCTATGTTTCCGTGTCAAGTGTAACGTCCATAAATGTACAAGAGCAAAATAGCTGGCTTTTGCAGAGTGAAGACTGCCTCCTCAATAAATCTAAAATAAGTCTGTACATCATGAATCTGGAATTTCCACCTAATTCCTATCATAACAGATTCCCATACTTAATCCTAATGATTATATTCTTTACCTGCTCCACTAGCATCACTGTACATTTTTTTTTTCAAAGAAGACTGTATTCTCTATTTAGCAATATTCCAAAAGGACATGAAGTTACCACCACTTGGAATGTCAACAGTTCTTAAATTTATGATCATTTACACAGAGTGTTTACAGATTTCTTTCTGAACCAACAGATCATGGGTTACAATATGCTACAGCAAAAACCCTTAATGGAGTGAAACACATTCCTTGTCTCTAGGCAGACAAGGCATCAATCAGACAGATACTCATGGACTCTTGAAGAGCAGGTCTCCAGCTTTGTGGCTTACCATCTAAGGCAAAGGACCTGACTTGGCATGACTGTTCTCCATCTCTAAAGCTTTTCCACTGCAAGAAGCCTGGTTAATGTATGATAAACAGTATGCTAGTAGGTTCAAGGACTAAACCTCAAAGAGGAATCCAGGATTGCTTTTGCTCTTCGTTTTCTGTATTACTCAGAAAACATCTGCAGATGTCTCAGTATGTATTTGAAACACTGGTTTAGGTTTTCTTGTGCCTTATGGTTGAGGAATGCTAACTGTGCTAGTTATTCATCATTCCGGGTTAGGATGCTGTGTTCTGCAATACTGTGGTATTGTTCCCAATTCCACCTCCAGTGGCTCTGGAATATCAGTCATTGACTTTGCTCAGGCAGTGACAAAAATTGCACTGCGCTTAATCTCTGATCTGTAGTCAGTTTATTGTACTCAGCATACTAGACATACATAAGTAATAATTTTACTTATAAGTAAATATAAGTATGACTGAAAAAAATTATTAGAATTACGTTCATATTCTCATATAGGGCTATCTCATTCTCATATAGGGCTACCTGTATGTTAAAAACGTACATTTAACAAGAAGCACAACATTGAAATGCCTATTAATCTTAAGGTATTATAAAGCAACCCCCATCTGGTTCAGGTGTGTTTGTGTCATCTTAAGACTTCCCGATACTGTGACAGTGAATTTATGCAGATATGCAAATGTTCAGCGAGACATTTATGGATAATGCAACATTGGAGTAGGCTAACTGTTAAGCCATATTATCAGAGGTTTTATAAAACAAAGGGAGGTTATCTCTTCTTTAGATGTTAACACGTTATAGCGTACCGTATTTATTTATTTATTGCAACAAGTGTCAATTAATTCTAGTTCTAGCATGCGGCATGTTTCTATGTAAATAGCTCTACATCTTGCAATTCTACAAAAGTTTTAAAAGTAAAAACTGAGCGAACACTTTGATAGGGAAACAGCCGCTGTAAAAATGCGGATCGATAAGAATGAAACTTACCTGATGAAATCAGGTGCCAGACGTGGATGTAACCAGCCGGGTTAAATGCACCTTTCGTCTATGACCTGCTCACGAAAGGGAAGGTGAAGAATTTGCGCCGCTTTGTACCTCTCTCTACATATATCGATTTATGCTCCGCCTCCGTTACATTTATCCATCAGATTGTTCGTCGCCATTGGCAGCCTCTTCTTGCATTTTTTTTTTACCTCGGATAAATCAAGGACACGAATGCGTGAAAACTTGAATGCAAATAGGATACGTATCGTTTCAGTTTGAACAAGTTGTTAACATAGCTACCGCAGAATACCACCTACCCTTTAGTTTTTATCTTACTTAAATAAGCAATAAATTGAAGAGAAATGGTAGATACTTTGTCAAAAACTTTCCATCAACCTTTGCATCCAGTAGCTATTAATACCTGTACACTTTAAGCCTGTATTAATACAATGTGCAGAATATGTAGCATTTTAAAAAAGGATCAACTCGAAACCAAGACATGACTTTTGTGGAACATTAATGTGGGTTTTCTCAGTGCAGAAAATTACAAGTCTATGGGCGGAGAACCAAAATACTATGAATATAATCCCTTCATACTATATTCCAATGATGATCATACCAAGAGCTAAATATGCACTCATCATTGATAAGTCCATGGTACTTTTTAAGTTCTAAGTGATTTCTGTCACCAGGATGCCGACCCCGTTTAAACCGACTACTTAATATCACCAGTCGATATCACCATATCATATTTGGTAGAGTCCAATAAAATAGGGCACTGGCTGTTGGGATCTGCCTTAAATGTTTAAGGAACAAATCCTCATGTAAACATCAATGCTACCATAAAAGTTCTGGCTAACAACCAAAATGTTTGCCTTTGCTTGTCCAGGGTCAGACATGTAGTCCAATTCTCTGTAGAGATGCAGCATACAGCTAGACGTTCTGACACATCCAAGAATATACGCTGCATTGATCGGATAATTGTTCCCCTAAACCAGGCAAGAGCCCAGGTGTGTGATATGCAAAGATGCTCCTGAAGCAATCCAGTACATAACAGCAGGATGTAAGATGCTAGCAGGCAGAGCGTGCATGAAACGCCATAACCAAGTGGCTTGTGTAGTACTCAGCAACATCTCTGCTGAGTTTGGACTGGATGTTCCATGGTCTAAGTAAGATACTCTCCCAAAGGTGGAGGAGAATGACCAAGCTAAGATCCTTCCAGATACAGACTGACAAAATGGTAATGGCTAACCAACTGGATATAGAAGTGGTGGATAAACAGCAGAAGAGGGATGTAGTGAGCCCAAGTGGCAGTAACATCAGACTAAGGAGCACTAGGGGCTGTGACCCCCAAACTGGGAGAGTGATTCCAGCAGAACCCTAGAACAACATTCCTGGGAACAGCTACCAAACAAGTGGGTGAATCTGGAGCGCAGAGCCGCTCTCTGTGCCTGCTTTAGCTGGCAAAAAGCTCCGCTGAAGGTTTTGAAACAAGAACGCTAAACGCTAATAGTCCTTGCTGATGGAACACCATAACACTAACCAAATCATTCCTGTGTGTGTGTGTGTGTGTGCACATGCAGATCAGAGAAGAACCAACTCTGCGATCATCCAGCCGCCCGTAACTTGCAGCCGGATTTTTTTGAGGATTGCTGCAGGGATGTGACAGAGGTGTCCTGCTCTCCTGAGCCTGACGCTTTCAACCCGTGCGAGGACATCATGGGCTTCACCTTCCTGCGTGTGCTCATCTGGCTGATCAGCGTGCTGGCCATCGCAGGCAACTGCACCGTGCTGCTGGTCCTGCTGGCCAGCTGCTCCAAGCTGACCGTGCCTCGCTTTCTCATGTGCCACCTGGCCTTCGCCGACCTCTGCATGGGCCTCTACCTGCTGACCATCGCCGGCGTGGACATGCACACGCGCGCACGCTACTACAACCACGGCATCGACTGGCAGACGGGGCCGGGCTGCCGAGCCGCCGGCTTCTTCACGGTATTCGCCAGCGAGCTGTCCGTCTTCACGCTGACGGCCATCACGCTGGAGCGTTGGCACACCATCACCTACGCCATGCAGCTGGAGCGGCAGCTGCGCCTGCGCCACGCCTGCGTCGCCATGGCGGCCGGCTGGCTCTTCGCCGCCGGCGCCGCCCTGCTGCCCGCGCTTGGCGTCAGCAGCTACATGAAGACCAGCATCTGCCTGCCCATGGACGTGGAGACGGCGGGGGCACAGGCGTACGTGCTGGCGCTGCTGCTGCTCAACGTGGCCGCGTTCGCCTGCGTGTGCGCCTGCTACCTGGGCATCTACCTGGCCGTGCGTAAGCCCGCGTGCGTGCCAGCCCGCGCCGACACGCGGCTGGCCAAGCGCATGGCCGTGCTCATCTTCACGGACTTCCTGTGCTTGGCGCCCATCTCGTTTTTCGCCATGTCAGCGGCGCTCAAGAAGCCCCTCATCACCGTGTCGCACGCCAAGGTCCTGCTGGTGCTCTTCTACCCCATCAACTCGTGCGCCAACCCCTTCCTCTACGCCTTCTTCACCAAGACCTTCAAGCGGGACTTCTTCACGCTCACCAGCCGCTTCGGGTGCTTCGAGGGCCGCGCGCACGTCTACCGCACCGAGACGTCGTCCGTGCAGATCGGCTCGTGGACGCCTTCCCCAAAGACCAGTGATGGGACGTTGTGTTCACTCATGCACATCACTCACCCACACTGAGCACACAACCCTCCCCTCCCTTCTCCTCTCCTCCCCTCCCCGCTAATCCCTTCTCCTCTCCTCTCCTCCTCTCCCTTCTCCTCTCTTCTCTTCTCCTCCCCTCCCTTCTCCTCTCCTCCCCTCCCTTCTCCTCCCTTCTACTCCATTCTATGCTGCTTGGACAAAACAAACAAGAAAAAGGAAATATATCTGTTACCCACCATGTACACAACTTATTTTTTTCTGAATTTCTGTTGTGAGTTTTAGATTTAAAATCAGGAGCATCAGGAGAGAATGTTTTGAGGAATATATATATATATTTTTTTTTTTAAATCAGCAAACCTACATTAAATTCTGATCCAGTTTATGTAAATATTGCTAATCCAGACACAAATTAGAAATGGAATAAATTGCACTGAACATTAGAACATTGTAGTTACAATGTACAAACAATGACATGGTGCAAATTGTGTAATAGTGCTTTCTTGTAATGAAAAATGTCAAGTGGTGTATGCATAAAAACATATTTTATACTTTTTGGGTTTAGGTGTTTTGTACAGCAGGACAATCTCTTTCTGGGTACTGTCAGGTAGTTGAAGGTGAAATGCTGTGTAACAGCAGGATGTGATGTTCCAAGATGTTTCAAATATGTTTTAACTGATTGGACTTATGTGATCAGACCGGGAATAAGTATAATTTCCTTAAATTGCTATGGTGGTCATATAAGTGTGTTTCCATTCAGGAAAAAAAAACATCCATTTTTTTACTTTAAAGAAAACATCAGTATTATGTATATGAAAATGATTACATTTGATTGCTTAAAATTGCATAGTGACCTGGTAAAAGGTTTCTGATATTGAGAAGAGCATCAGCACATTTAGGTATTTAGACATGGTTTTACTAATTAAATGGTCAATTTAATTTAAACACAAAACAGAAGTGTGTCTGTGTGTGATCAGCTGAGGGAACACTTGACAGCTCTTTGACCCCTTATCACAGTTCTTCTTTCATTTTGTACATCCAACAATGTTCAGTGCGATAGGGGCATAGACAGGGACAGGGATGGGACAAGGACAGGACAGAGATGGGACAGAATCAGGAATGAGACAGGGACAGGACAAAGACAGGACAGAATCAGGAATGAGACAGAGCCTAAAAAATTGAGCAGTGAGGTCCTACTGAAACTTACCTGTTTTGTTCGTTTCATTATTCTGGACAGTCATTTTGATTTATTTCTGCAGCATCTCTGGCTACGCTCATGTGAAGCCAAGTACTGAGTTCATCTACACACCTGCACTAGGGCTGGGCAACAAGACAGAGGACAGTTGTTCACTTTCTTTTTTTTTTTAATTTATCAGCATTTCAGAGAATAGGTAGGAGTAGGGTGTCTGTGTGTGTCTGTGTGTGTGTGTAAGCAAGCCGCAGCTGGACTCTGTAGCCTGAACACACAACACAGGAGAATCTGGTATGACAGGGCACAAGCACCAAGGCCTGGAGTGTTCAAGGATACAGGTCAAGGACCTGGTGGACAGAGAACATCATGCAGGGAGAGAAGATAAAAATAAGATATTCCACACCAAATAACATCACCTTGCCTCCCTCTGCCTGTCTACTTATCTGTACTTATCTGAGTTGAGTTATTACAGAGTTACTCCATTAACAACCCACATCAAAGGATTAAATAAACTAGTCACTTTTATAAGTGTAACCACCAGGTGGCAGCATTGTTTAATAAAACCATAATACTAGCTCCAAATCCCAGTTTCTATAAATCATAAGTAACAAGACAGTCATAAAAGAAACCTTTTTATTTTGTAATACCATATATAATGCAACAATTGCATATCTTTGGCAAAAATAAACTTTATAAACATTTTATTAACAGAGGTTAGCTTACAAAACCAAAGGTTCAGTCTGTCAGACAGACGTGGCAGACAAATGCGAGCAAACTGATTGGATTGGCAGCTCTGAATTAGAGAAACAATAATAATAATAATAATAATAATAATAATAATAATATCACTATCCTGCATCAGAGAGAGGCTGCCTGTCTCATTAACGAAATATTCTTGGTCTGGGAGAAGCAAGTGCCAATTTTCATAACCTTCAAATCTAATACTATAGCACTGTCCCTCTCCTCTACATCTTCTCCAGTAATACTTGCATCTGTGTCATCACTATGTACAGATTAAGGGAAACTGGCAGCCTTGGTGAAAGTGGTCAGGTCACAACTTCACAATGGCAGGCATTTAAAGTAATACAATTAAATAGGGAAGGTTCCAAACACCCCATCATGAACAGCTAAAATGTTCCCCAGCTATAGCAGACCTAGTTGAGCTCAGCCACAGAGCACACGATAAACTTTCATACAGCAGATTTCAGCAGTGCTCCTGATCCAACAGCTCGGTAGGGGCCGTGGCTCTCTGGCCTGCCAGGGGCCCAGACTCCTGAGCAAGGTGAAATATGGCCAGAACTGGAAATAAATGGCAATGGTACTTCACTCACTCAGGCAGATAAAAGCTGAAATAAAGAAAAAAAAATAATAAAACACTTAAAAAAAAAAAAAAAAAAAAAAAAAAAAAAAAAAAAAAAAGGGGTAAAATAAAAAGATTAGATGCAGGACATGGTTTTAAAAATTTCCTTGTGGTGTTAGGGTAAAAACCAAGCAAA
>JAOYMR010000009.1:6582741-6622925 GCA_025802075.1 Tenebrosternarchus preto | reverse complement strand
CTGCCATTGTTAACTGGTGGCCAGTGAAATGACACAGGTATAGTGATGTAACCTTGCTATGATCTGGTAGAGCACATTCAAACCAAACTGGGTGGAAGCATTCTATCACTGTGTATGTTATATAACATAATGGCCCATACCTGCAAAACCAGTTGAAGCTCATCACGCACTGCAGTAAAAGCAGACACAGCAGGTTATTGTGCTGTCATAACAACTAGACAAACAAACTATTGTGCACATGCTAGCAACCGTTACCTTGAAGTGAAAGTCATTTAAAAATTAGAGTCATCATAGAAGAACTTAGACTTGCACAAATCTTAACTATAAAAAGATTCATTAATAGTGGTCTGAAAGGTGACTTTAAAACACTCATGATATGGTCTTTGTCACATCACATCGCCAAAAATACCAGCTCCCAAACTGGACCCTGGGAAGGTCCTTTTCAGTTAAATTCCTGGTCTGTTTTAAACTGGTTCATAACCACTCATTCACGTAAGAGCTGTCATAGCAATGGCTTCAAATATTCTACAACACATGTTTTCATGTCAGGAGGTTGGTTATGAGATAAGGGTCTTCATTTCCTTTTTTAAAAAATCATCCACTGAACACATAATTTTTTTGAAGTAGAAAGCTGCACATGATAAATGTATGCCCATGGAGATTAATATGTATAAAAATCTGTTCTGGAATGCTGTGAACACAAACTTTGAAAGACTTGAAGAATGTTTTACCATACCAAGAGATTGCTATCTCATACATAATGCTGTTTTATGAGCACAAGTATAAATTTGCCTGACATTAATAACCTACAGTATTATTCTGCAGGCCAACTAAAACAAATTACCTATATGCTACATACTGTTGTACATGTAGGGACATTTTGTGTGCTTTCTCTGAAAACAGAAAATTCTCATTTCCACACACTCCCATGTAGAATATATTACATATTTTTAGCAATATCTTGGTAAACAAAAAACTGGTGTTAATCAACACCTTGTTCTGCTCCTGAGGTTCTCTGAATAAGATTATTGTTTATGTGGTCAGGACTGTAATCGACATTTTACAAATTTAAGGGAATTCTTTTTGTTTTGCTTTTGTTTTGAACAAACCAAGACCCTGGTGAAGAACGAGGTCACACTGCACCTCTTAAAGTTCATTATTTAATCAGTTTATAAAGCATTTGCCACTTTCCAGCAACATAGATAACCTTCATGTGTCATAAACAAAGTCATAAATAAAACAGTACTGGACCTATAACATCCATTAAAAAAAACCCACAGAAAACTATTATTATACAAATACAGTACAGTAGTAGGTGACATCAAGCCAAACGTGACACATACAGACAGTCTGACAAAGACATACAGGGAAACATGGCAACATAAAGCTTTCAATAGTTTTTAAAAAACTTATATCGATATACAGCTTAAGTATTTGTACCAGTATTCTTATTAGCATCTATGAGCTAATTTGTATTAAAAGACATTTAGTATAAGTCATACATGAGTTTATAACATTTAATAAATCTCCCCTCTGCACAAAATAAATCCTTTTTTTACCGCAATATTTTTCCACTATTAATAAATAAACACATACGAGAATAATTTACCAGTGGGGTAAACATGTCTATTAATATTTAATGTGCAAAAACCCTCCTTTATCCTGATGTATAAAAATATGCCAGCATGGTATGTTTCTATCCAGAACAACTCCAGGTCTATAATGCAGGTGCACTGGTGGAAATAGGCTCATTCATCATGTCTGGAATGAACTATCCCGGCTGGCTGTCCTGCTGAGGTACAATTTGTATTTAAGTGCATAAACTGTGTAAATTCTGGCTATAGAACTCTAGTCTCTTACTAAAAATAAAAATACACTTTTGCTAGAAATCAATAAGGATAAACAAAAATGTGTGGATGTGTATGGGATGCTTGTTTTTTTTTTTTCCCTTCCTTAAGACGTGCACAGTTTTCGAAGACAATTTTAATAAAAAGCCAAGCTGCATGCATACTTTACCCTAGTTCCTTATACAACAACCTCCGCATTATAATCCACAAGTCGTTACACATTTTACCAGTATGAACGATATACGCTGATCATTTTCTATATATTCGTTCAGCAGAACCCCGGCCCAGCATTTTACTGCCTGCCTGATTTCTGCCACATTCACCTGAACTGAAACTTGAGTCACTTACTGTTACTATTCCACTTATTTCACCACAGGAAAAAAAATGTGTACAGTGTAACTATCCTCCAGCTTTCACAGACATTTTTCAGTGCATAATAATAACATTCCTGTAACAGCCATTTCTATCAACAGTATCACAAATAGAAAAAGCAATAGTCTAGTAAAATTATTTGTGCCCCATTTTCACCTTTCCCTGATTTTCCACTTTTTTGATAGCTGCCTGAATTTTGGCCTGGTCACCAAGGAGCTCTCGTGGTTTGACTGGCTTAAGATTTTCATCCAGCTCCAGCAGAACTGGTATTCCGGTGGGAAGAGTAACATTGACTATGTCTGCATCAGAAATCCCTATTGAAAAAAGAAGAGAAGAATGTTATCAAAACAAAAAGGACAAGAGAGTAAGTTTTACCTCTGTGACTTTTAGACCCATATTAATGTCATTTCATTCCAACATTGCTGTATGTTAAGCAGATCTCCTGATGAACTGTCTGATTAGAATCTGTAAACAGAGAAAGAAAGAAGAAAAAGCGAGACCTTGCAAATGATCATTTACCTTCTATATGTTTCAGCAAGGCTCTGCAGCTGTTTCCATGAGCTGAAATGAGGACAGTTTGGCCACTCATTATTTCAGGGACAATGACATTATTCCAGTAAGGCAAGAGTCTGTCTAGCACTTCCTTCAGGCTCTCAGTTTTGGGCAACTCCTCTCTGGGCACATCACATGTGCTATACCTGCGGTCATTGTAAATTTCTGCAAAATAGGGATGTGACTCATCAATTGGGGGTGGAGTGATGTCATAACTCCGTCTCCACAACTTAACCTGCTCTTCGCCGTGATTCAGGGCCATCTCGGCACGGTTCAGGCCGATCAGAGCCCCGTAGTGTCTCTCGTTCAGCCTCCAGGACTTGGTGACAGGAACCCACTCATGGCCCATGGCCTGCAGCACAAGCCAGGCCGTCTGAATGGAGCGGCTGAGAATTGAAGTGAACACATGGTCGAACTTGTAGCCCTGGTCCTTCAGAAGCTGGCCGCATTCCTGGGCCTCCACGACCCCGCCATCACTCAGCTTCTGGTCCACCCAGCTGCAGAAGCGGTTCTCTCTGTTCCATGCTCCCTCACCATGCCGAAGCAGGAACAGTTTGTGCTTAGACATCATGTGTTGTGTGCAGGCCTGAAAGGGAGTAAAGAAGAATTCAAATGAATGTGTGTTCCCATAAAGAATAATTCACTGTCTATGTCTTTTCTCGCTGCCTCCTCTACAAGACGATGGGGAGGTTTACACTGGGCTAACAGGCGTATGCTCCTTCATGTTATTTGTACTCGCTGTCGCTTTCGTTTGTCCAATTTATTTCTGACATGCTCGATGTACGTAACAGCATTTTAAAAACAGAAGCGCAAACGCCCAGGCGAAAAAGGTTAGGGGTCACGACTGAAATGTCAAATGCTTCCCTAGTGCCATACCTTCACAACAGCAAAAAGCACAAACGTATACTAATCAAACCTGAACATTCTGAATAAATATCAAATAGAAAATATTATTGCTTGTATAACGCTTAAGCCGTCACATCTCCAGCTAGCTATGGTTACGTTCCTGTACTGGCTAGCTAGCACTGTTAAGCTGTCTGCATTAAGTAACAGTGGCTTTCGGAGACACTCATTCCGCACTAGCTCACAAAACCCGGACAAATTTATTTCAAATAACAATTCTGACTTTCATATGAAGGCTCACACATGCGTAATCCTTAAGCGGTTTGTGAACGCTGAAATTTCTGAAATTCTTTCGTTACTCACCTCCACACATAAAATTCTCAAGAACATATACCGGAGCCGTCCACCTTATACGGCTGAGACAGGAACGACCGTCAGAATACTCGCTATTATAAATGACATTTGCTTACAGCCAATGGGAAGCCATATTAAGGCGGGCAATAAACTATGGCGGCCGAACAGTTGACCGTGAGTTGCATAAGGGATGTCTGAAACGGTCTACTCGATTACTCACTCACTAATCCCCACATATACAGTTCTACACAGGGTACCTGTTAGAGAGACGACAGATTGCATAAAACGACGAAAATATATAATTGTGACCTTTTGTCGCGTAAACTCTCCGAACACGAAGAACAAGTAGACTAGATTTACAGTCGTAACACACTGAAGTAATTTTAGTGTTGTTTGACAGTTTCAATTGCGTTATATCGTAACTTTAATAATGCCTGGCTCTATTTGACCCCATTTTGACAATAAAGTTACTGAGTGAAACATTTATGTTGATTAATTAAGTAACCGTTACTTTTGGTCTCATCTGAAATAGAACCTGTTGCCTGTTATATGCCTGTTATACTGTCAGTTCTTTCAAATGCTGCGCTAAAACGCTATGCATTGTACATTATCGTAGGCTGTGCACATCGGTTGTTCACTACATGTATGGGGTACTATATAGTGACTTACAATATAGTTAACTAAATAGTGAACTGTCTACTTCTGATCCGGACTACACTAGAAAATGTCTTCCACTCTAAATTGAACACTACACAGTATATAGGATGCGATGTCACGGTAGGCCAGTCTCACAGGACCACACGCATGGAAGTTCTTTCCTGCCTTTACTCAACAAGAACTACGCAGACAACCAGACAACCTCAGCCTAATCTACCCCACATAGAGTTGATGCTTCGGATCCAACAGAAAACGTTTTTAAAATGTAAAAGCAGGACAATATTATTATTAAAAGTTAGTCTTACGTCAGTTTTGACAGTATGTATTATACATTTAGGGTTTTAATAATAAAAAATATATTAGTCACTTTTAATAATAATTATATATATATGTATAATTTATTCCATTTTCTGCGTCTTAAGACAACTGAAAAACGCTGATGTTTTTACTTAGCCTGGCGTACGCTGACATCTTTGGGTTGATACATGAATTGCAGCGTTACGTTACGTTAGGTCACGAGCTCGAAGTACACGTTCTGCAACACATTACATTTTCTGTGAGATTCTCAGATGCCAAAATTATATTTTATTCTTTCAGATTTGGAATGTTTAACCACTTATGAAACTCTGGAAACACACTGCTGAGGACAGATGAATACATTGATTAATCTTCTGATGACAGTGGTGGTAACTACATCCTGTTGTCTGTTTGACCGCTTTATATTTGCTGTCTACACCATAAGATCACTCCTGCACATGGTAGTCCAGAGTTTCAGCAGAGGTGAAAATCTCCGTGGATTGTAAATAATTTCTAGAGACATCTGAATCAGTGAAGAACGCCCTGCTACTTTACTGTTCTAGAAGTGTAACATTTATCCACACCAGTGTTTTACTAATGAAGTACAAATAACAGAGCAACACCCCTTAATCCAAGATTGATCTGACTCATACAAGCAGTTAAAAAAAAGCAGTCATTACTGGTTCTGAAACTTGCCATACTTGCCTGATAAGCTGTTCAACTTGATTACTGAAATGATTACTGAAATAAAATAAACCTGCTGGACAAAGAAAAGGATATTGTGATCTGCCTGAGGTAGGGCAGAGCTGACTGGGTGAGGATCATTTAGATCTATAGTGTAAGGGGGCAGCAGGGCCGTCGGGGTAACGAGGGGTAATGAACCCCGGCGGGCTGCACCCCTTGATATTGCTCTCTAGGAGTGTAGAACCTCCTAGAGGGACCCAAATGCTGATGATGTGGGGTAAGGAAGGAAGTAGGGTCCAAGAGCATGCAGCTCTGCTCACTACACTACCAGGGTGTAAAGGGGAAATGGTGGCGCATCGTCTTAGGTAGAGTGTGTAAAGTGCTTAGTCGAGAAGTGAGGGCACAGGTGGCTCACCCAACCAGATTGTCACGTCGTGCCAGGCATGCAGACCTAGCGCCACGCCCACCTCCACTTCACTTCGTTCATTGCCTCGGTCCCAATCACCAGTTTATCACCTACAACTGACTGCAATCTCCACTAATCATCTCGCCTCTGCATATAAGCCCACAGGTCTCGCTTACCCATTGCTGGACATTCACTGGCCTGAGGACTACCAAGCCTGCGGACTGCCCTGAAGCCCAGCCTTTGTTAAAAGCCTTTGCAAGTTTACTTTATGCTTTATTCTAAAGTTCGGCTTGACCAAACTCAGCCTTTTGCTATCTTATGTTTGACTGCTCTGTGGTTTGCTGTTTGTCTGCAGTTCCCATTAAACTATAAAGCTGTCGTCACACAGATGGGATGGATTTATGGGTAGGGCAATCCCAACCAAAGAACACAGGGTATTTCGGGCTAAGCCTGGTCCGAAGATCTTCAGTATGCCTCCAGAAAAGTAGCTTTGGATGACCTGGGAAGACAGAGAAGCTAAAAGAGAAACAACTCAAAAGAAAGGAAAAACAACTTGCAGACAAACACAAAGGCACAATAGTACCTAAGAAGAGGAGAGAATCAGACATAGGAGAACCTACCAAACACTGCCATCTTCAAGCAAGGTTAGAGTACACATGCCATAGAACAAATAAAATTTGCAAAGCTGTTTAAACACGGTGGGAACCACCTGAGGTAGATCAGGCTAATGACCCCTGATTAGTCCCTGCTGGCATTGCAAGCAACCTGTTACATGTAGTTTCTAACGCCCATGTGAAAACAGCAATTCAAATATACCTTTGTCTTCCAAACAGAAAGTGGCATATAAAACCTATATTACACATCTATGCATGGTTTGGAACAGTGGGATTTAAGGACTTACTAGACAGGGCTCTTTTTTTCAGATAGGGATAGCAAACCAATAAGAAAATTGAGCTGACTGAGAGACTGATGGCAGTACAACAGTGCATGTGTATATGTGAATAGGGGCTCCACACAGTGGTCAAAGTACTGAGAGTTCAGTAACCACTGAGAATCACTAGAGCATGATGATTTCCAAGCTGATTGGATAACAGCAGCAGTTGGCTGTGATCACAGCAGTGTAAATCACTGGTTTTATTTAGAGAATAGGGAGCAGGTGGAACCATTGTCTTATGGTAATATAAGCTGCTCTGGTCAGATCTCATGCAAGGGTGTCCATGACACTAAATTAAGTGAGTTAATCACTTCCTTGTTTTTACTAATAATGGTTAAGTTATAATATTCATATTCTGTGTGTAACAGTGGAACATATGCTTCAAGTCCTTCAATGAAAATGATGTTTTCCTACAATAACATTATGCTATTAGTGAGAAACATTACACTATTAGCCAATAACATTACACTAATGACACCATATGGAGTTCATATAATGCAAACCTGTAACACAGCCCTGACCCTGACCCAACGACCTTTTCAAACCTGACCTCAATGTTTGGAAAGGTCTCTATACTATTCCTGATGCATAGTTTAACATGAAGGTCCTTATTTTTTAAGTTCCAGTAAGTTACAGCAAAGAATAACTGACATATAAAGACAGTGATAGTCACAAACAAGGACAAGACACTGATTTATTGCTGAGTATTTATTTGAAACAAAAATAACTAGTTAGACATTACAGAATAAATATTTACAATATATTTTGATATTGGCCGTGGAAATAAGCATATTAATATTATATTTTATGATAGATTTATATTACTTTAAAATGCCTATAACCAAGACTTTGACTTTGGATAAATAAGCATAATCATATATTAAGATTGACTATGATATACTGTAAAATGACTACTATCAAGATTTTAAATCGATGTTTCCTCATCGGAGTCTAATGCAGACATGAAGCAACCTGTAAATGTTCTTTCTCACCACCATGTATCATTGGCACAGCTGCTGAAGTCATGTCCACCTGAGAGAATATCTGTAGACTTAAATGTCCACATGGTTTAGGTCAGAGAAGTAAGACACAGATAAGACTCCATACAGGACTGAAACGGATGTCTGATTAAGTTATATCTTCGTAAAACCTGGTAATTCATTTATGTCCTCTGGGGGCAACATGAGTCTCCAAAAGATATTTAATATTTTTAGGGGGATCAGGAATATATGGCTTTTCATGTTAATATAAAAGTTATAAGAGACAAGCAATGTCTTTAACTGAATATGATAATTATCATAGAAGTACCCAGATATATCTCTTATTGACCCCCTGCATCGAATAGCTTCTTCCTGCCCTCCATGCCAGACATGGCCTCCACGTTCTTACGCCAGTCGGTCACCTCCTCTTTCTGTGTAGAACATACCAGAATACCAGATGAATTTCCGGGGACAGAAGTAATGAAGGACTGAGTCTTTCCTGTCTAACACCCAAAGTGTGACTTACCTTCTCTTCCTCCTTTTTGACTGTTTTGAGGTTGGCTTTGAAGTCCACAGACTCCTTGACCTTGGAGCCCAGGAGAGCCCCCAGCATGGCATCTGCTGATATCTTGACCCTCTTCAGGGCAGGCCTCTTCATTTTGCCTTTCAGTTCATAAATTTTATGGGATAGATCTGCAATCTGAGATTAGAACAGTTTTATGAAATTGCTAATGAGAACACATACCCCATCCCAAGTCCAAAGTTTGAATTAAAGCATAATTTTATAATTTCATACTAATATTACAAACAAAAAGTCTGGCATATAGAAGTCTACTTCATGAATAGGGTAAAACATGCGTTTTTAAAACAATATATACCTGTTAGCTGGTATAGTCAGGAGTATAGTGGTGGAGTATAGTACCTCTTTTAAAACAATGTATACCTGTTAGCTGGTATAGTCAGGAGTATAGTGGTGTAGTACCTCTTTTTCATTTTTGAACACTTTGGCTTCAGCGTCGTATCTCTCTTCATCTACAATGTCGATCTTTTGGTGGAGCTCCTTACATAGAGTCTGAGGTTTTCTCACAGAGATTAGTTAGTTGTTTAAGTTATTTAAGAGGTTAGACAATTAACGATTTGTGATTATTTTTGTTAGTGATATTTTTGTTTCCTTATTAAACCACCTGACAAAAAGAATGTTCTGAGTTTACATTCCAACATCTGCAATAATCTCCTGAAGTGCCTCAGTGAGTGAGACTTAATACAGGCAATAAATAAGTCAGGAATGGTATGACAAAAACAAGTCATGTTATAAAAACCAAAACAAACCTGCAGTTCCTGCACAGAAAGGCCTGAGAGTTTCAAAGGAGGGGCTCTCTCGCTCAGGGTTCTTTCTCTTTCATTCTTTTTCTCTTCCTTCTCAGTTGCAAGCAATGTGCTTGCCTTCTTTAGTACTTTAGTCTGAAACAAGAAGCAGGAGTCTTAACGCGACCGGAATTTGTCATCTTAAGCACAAGCGAATTTCACAGCCACTTTGAGAGCAGAAAGACAAACCTTTAGGAACAACCTTCTGGATGCTGTAATCTTGGGCTTTGGTTTCTAAAAACATGAAAGTACAGCTGCAGTGCTGAGATAGTACATGCTCTCTTTTTCTATATTAACCTCAGTTTGTGCTTTCATTTAGAAGAATAACGAATAACGAAGAATAACGAATGTAGGTTGCTACAGTAGTAACTTTGTCATATTAGCACTGATGTCTAAAATGAATGCTATTAGACACACAAACCGAAAACCAGCAGACAGCATTCTCTCTTAATTGCAGGTTAATAACAATGTCTTAAGAGGTTTTGTAGATTATTATATTAGCCCTGAAATCGGAAACGAGGTGCTATTAGCTGTTTAAATTGAAAACTTGCAGATACAGTATCTATCTTGCAGGATAATTAGTAGGTTTTAGCAGGCTTTTTTTTTTCTTTTTTCAGTGTAAGACAGCAGTGACATAAAATGCTCAGGGTTGTTTTGGCTTACCGCTCTAGAGTTGTAGATGACATTTAAGAGAAATGGTAAAAGTCAAAGAAAGAAAAATGGCATTTTATGTAAAATGTGTGATGAAGCAACTAGAACCCACTGGAAGTGTGATTTTACTGAAGACATACTTACGCTTCTGCCATTGTGACTTTTAAGTGGTTCCAATGAAATCTACTGTAAATGGAAATCTGTATGACCAACATTGTAAATACTTGTAATGTATAAAATCAATCTCCTTTTATGTCGGAAATTTCACAAGGCATAAGTATTTTGACCTTCTTTAACTTTCACAAGTACAAAAGATGAAAATCCATATTGTAAATAGCATTAAACACACAACACCGTCACATGAAACAGCCCTTGTGTTGACAGGTTAGTAACTTTCAAACAAAGAATATCACTGTACAGAGGTAATAAAATTCCACTTGTATTCCTTAAATGTACCAATTGTTTTTTCTCTCAAAGCAATAGACCGCTAGCTGAACTTTGTACATTAATGTCTATTTCAGGTCTGTGAAGACGTTTAAGCTGTGAGAACGTACCGGATCTGTCCAGGAAAACCCCACGTAAGTGAGCTGTGCCAGTTGATGGTGGAACCTCAGTCAAGTTTTATGGGTTCAGTAGCCTTCTGTGAGTGGCTCACTAAAATAGGCTAGACCCCTTGAAGCTCACTTTACTTAGAAGCATCACAACATGGATGCAATTCAATGCCCATTAACTGGGTCTCTTTTATTTCTCATTGTTTGACCCTACAAGGGATAGGAGCATTGTAAGTGTGTGCACACATACACACCCACACACAAAATCTCACACACACTTGAACCTCTTTATCATAGGTAAAGTGGCAACAAATTAAAATAAACTGAATATTTTTTGAGGTTTACATATTTTGAGGTTAATATTCCAGAAAGGACACAGAGGAAATACATCAGTGCTTCATAGCCAATCCTGAATTTGTCGTCAGAGTAAACATAAGAATGTAAATGTATACATAATTTTGGCAGAGTGAAAACAAATCTTCTCATACAGGGACATCATGAGGTTGGAAATAGTACTACATGTCAGCAACAACAAAACACAAGCATTATTTTATCTTACGCTGTATTTAATGGTGGAATGCCATTACACTGTGGATTCAACGACTCCTTTAAGATACACATCACAAATGTCACATACAGTTTATCAATTGCTAACCAGCATGAAAGTATTGCTTACTTACACTTTGAATTTGCTGGTTTTCAATGCACAGAAATATGACGGCGTTTCTGTGCAAGTTTATCTATATAGACGAAATATATGTGCAGTTGCTTGCTAATGGGTTAGCATATGTTGAGATTGTGGGCTCAACAACTTTACCCAAAATAATGAAACCATAGACAACCACAATACAAATCATTTAATGTAACTGTCAAATTAAATGTGTACAGTTTTGGTTTTCTTATCTTATATTTAAATTTCCACAAACGTAGCAGACGTCCTCCAGTCGTACTATGTCAAGCCACCGTTTAGTGACATATGTTTGACATTATAAAAATAAAAATACCACATTAGTACCCCTGGGCTCTTCTACCATTGTTAACACTGAGGGTGGAGTTCCTCCCAGCAGAGCTTGGTGCTCCTGTCTACCTCCTACTGGCCAGCATCAAACAGCTTCTTCCTGCCCTCCATGCCAGACATGGCCTCCACGTTCTTACGCCAGTCGGTCACTTCCTCTTTCTGTTCAAATGGTGTGCATAATGAACAGTGTGTCATGTTCATGACAAGGTTCTCTCAGTGGGAAAACTGCTGAGTGGTAACTGAGAAAGACCTACCTTCTCCTCCTCTTTCTTCACTGTCTTAAGGTTGGCTTTAAAGTCTGCCTTGGAGGAGATTTTGGATTCGCTCAGGGCACCCAGCATGGCATCAGCTGATTTTTTTACCCTCTTTAGTTTGGTTCTGGTCATGGAGCCCTTCATTTCGCCAATCTTCTGCAGCAGGTTTTGGATCTAAAGTGGCACAGGGTTCACTCTGCTGCCACACACTGTGTAAAATGGCCTAATTTACTTCATACGAAATGGTTATTGTTTCTTGTTAGTTTCCAGCCTCTTGTGCTTTCGCAAGATTTATTTCCACTGTTGATTTACTGAACCTTCTAAAAGACATACAAATACCTATGCCACGATCTGGCAGCATGATGAATTACCTCCTGCTCGTTTTTGTCCACTTTAACTTTGAGGTCATACTGTGCTTCATCAGCAGTGTCAATCTTGCGGTGGAGGTCTTTGCAGAGCTCCTGAGAAGGAAGTTTCGGAAAACACTCAGAAACTGTGGTCTGCACGATTTAGCGCACATTCAGTTTGTGGGCGGTTAGGCCACAGTGGCTACCTGCAGCTCTTGAACAGAAAGCCCAGAGAGTTGGAGCGGAGGAGCCCTCTCGTTCAAGGCCCTCTCCCTCTCACACCTGCACTGCTCTGTCTCCACCACGAGCATAGAAGCTGCCCTCATCAGCAGCTTGCTCTGTGAAATGAATTGATCACATGGTGAACTCGCACACGACACACTGCCCCACGCGCTCTCTTTGGGGGACGGATTGCATCTCTGGCGCAGGCTGGTGGTGATAAGGCTTGCCGTTACACTGCAGGACTTACTTTTAAAAGTTGTCGGCGTGTAGCTGAGTACTTGCTCTTTTTCTGAAAGCGAAAACAAAACGAAACTAAACAAAACGAATGAATCAGATTTTGAAATGTGTTGATATTTTAAACGTAGGTTTTATTTTTGTTTTTATTTTATTTAATTACATTGCAATATGTTACAGCTGTAAAAGAAGACGTGAATAAATATAATATTGTGACTTACCGGTCTGGATTATTATGGTTAAAAAATGGATAAGATAATACATATTAATTAATTCAATAAGTAACATTTATAAATGGTACATTTGACAAATTGTTACATATGTCATATAATGGGAAACGGGTTGAAATCTTACCCTTCAGACATAGCTGTGGTTCCCTAAGTGCCCTTTGATTAAAAGAAAACAAAAAATCAGTATAGAAAATTCTGAATAAACAAAACACAATTTACAGTAGAACCACTAATATTAGTCTTGAAAAAAAGTTATCTAAAGCCCTGATATATGTCATTAAAATCAGCAAATGCCTGGTGATAATGGGAAGATTATTCTAAGAGATCTGAAAGTTGTCATCTCCACGTGCGACGTATTGATAATCATTAAGTAACAAAGTTACCTTGAGCACTTGGCCAAATAACAAACATGATTGGATTGAGAACACTGGCTATATTGAGAATGTCTCAAGGCCTGTGTTTCCAACAGCCTGATTATAGATGCACCCATGCAGTACATGGCGAACCCTGTTCTGTTCAGCGTGTTCATCCATGTTGTACATTTGTGTGTGGAGCTGTAGGGCAGGAGATGTTGTGAAGGTCCCAGTATGACTATATTTGAACATTGCTACCGTGCCTTCCTATCTTCCAGAGAGAGCAGCTGCAGCCTTGACACTAGCAGATGACGACCATGAGCACCATAAAGATCTTGGCTACAGTGACTGAAATCATAATAGAGATAATAATAAGACAGAAGCCTGTCTGTCTTTTACCCTTATGGCACAAGGAGAAGCTACTGCCGATTTGCATTTTTAGATGAAGTTGCACAAATGTATCGCTGATTTTCTTTAATAATATTATACATTCTCTAAAGTTTCCCTAAAGAGGATCTGCATCCCAAGTGTGCACCATTCCTACAAGAAATTCCTTCAGGCCTTCAGAGACCAAAGAACCTTGACCAGCACAACAGCCAACGAGCGACAGAGCCCAGCACATAAAAGCAGAGCTAGTACAGAAGGTGGAAGAGGATGAGGGCCTCTTGAGATGACATCTCAAGGCGTGCTGCTGACACCCGGATCTCCCATTCCCCAAACAACAGCGGCGCAACTGTGGTCGTGAGCCGCGGCCGATCGGCACGTCGAAGTGTCCAGTTACGCTTATACATGCGACAGGCCGGGTTTGGGCCGAACTGCCCCCGACACCATCCAAACCAGGCCCAGTATTTCATACCAATCATTCTCTAAAGCTTTGCACAAGTACAACATCAGTGAAAGAATGGGGTTTTGCAACCCTTGCTAATCCTGGTAAAAGCTACCAGTTCCAAAAGGCTCTGCTATAAATCTATTCCTATCAGTGCGTGTATTTGATATTCCTAAATAACATTTATCAAATCAATTCAAATGTACAGATGTACCTGTGACAACCTTGTTTAAGTAGATAATGAGACATGAAAGAGGTAATAAGTCTTTTCTAAACCTACCTTGAACTGGAAGAGAATCAGGCAGAGTGAGATCTGTGGGGAGGCCAGAGAAGAAAAGGCCATTTATGGCTTTTTAAGATAGATTTATGGTTCTAGTCCGTTCTGTGAATGGCTCACTAAAATAACCCCCTGCTATGCTTTACTCCCTCTCACGTGCACAGAAACACCTTGAAGAGATGCCCTTCATCTCTGATTTCACTGTTTAGTGCGACATTTATAAGAGACACTACAAGCAGGCTCACACACACACACACACACACACACACACTTATATGAGCGAACCTGCCAACTACTAATCATTCACTATGCAAAGAAAAGCGCAATTTAAAATAATCTGACTGAAACTGAAATAAAGGCAAGCTTATGTAAAGACATACTATTATTGCAACACACACATATTAATATAATCTATGTTAAGGTTCATGGTCTATCATCACTGACCTTAATGGAAGGATCTCCTTGTAAATATTAAAAACAAAGAGGCTTTATTTATGGTCTGTCATTCCTGAGTCTGAAGACCATGAAAGCATTATCTAACAACCGACGATATACATCCTAATATTTACATTTAACTCCGAAATTTCTTTATCACAGATGGAGATATGTAACTTGTTATCAAAGTATTATCCCAGCTGACCTCATTTTTTGTATTCAGAATACGTACAGGCCCAGTGCTACATAGTTAGGCATGTGAACGGCATGTGAAGCTGTTTGCAGCTGTTTATCTTGTTGAGTATGACAGTGGCTGTGGACAGAGGCTTTAATCTGTAAGATGCTTTTACGAGCTTTAGTGTTTTACACCTGGAGGCTGTGGGCCTTCTCAAATCCTGTGATGAGTACTAGCACATATCCTAAATATATGAAGATGTCTTTTGACCTTTTTATACATTTATTTAGAATAATGCATTTATTTACTTATACATTTCTGTATCGAGTCAAATGAAATGAAATAATATACAGAAACAAACCATAATTGATTAAAATTACCGTAAAATGGTTTCTGAAGATAAGAACAATCTTGTGTGCTTATAGCTAAATTATAAAGAAAGCTTTGAATTCCTAAATATTGCAATAAATGAAAGCGTAAATATGTTTCACAGACCAGTTACAAGTTTCCAGGTACAGCTGTTGCTGCCCTCTAGTGTGCATTTATAGTAATACTGAGCTGTTGACAAATCTTAAGATAAAAAGGTTAACATAAATTACAGTACATACACATACTGATTTGAGCTCACTTCATCAACAAATTTCATATTTGTTAAAAATATTAAGGAGAAAAAATAACTACATTGTAACAATATACATTATATATTAGATGATAGTATGACCTATGTTACTAAAGACTTTAACAGTGGTGGATGTGGGAAAGGTTTGTTTTAGCTGTGCTAGATAAACAGAGGAGGAACATCTCTGTCCAAGCACACTCAGGCCATTCGTTTCACATTTTCACAAAAGTAAAACTTCCTCTGTAGTCTTATCTGATCTTGTCATTTCCTGCTTACCATGAGAAGATTTTTTATCTGTAAACCCAAATAGCTCATTCTACATGGTGCTAGTTTAAGTGAGCTTTAGTAGAGTGATCCTTTAAAAGAAAATTATGTTTTTTGTTTCAGTGTTGCTTATGACAGTCATAGGACAGATGTCTCTCCTACGTGTGTTAGAGCAGCCTTCACTCACATCTTGTCAGAAGGTGAAGAATTTTTTTTCTATTTATTCCTGACTGTAAATGCTTCTATGTTTAATCTTCAGTCAATAGACAAACACAGATGGATAACCCTCACATTTTTCCTTGACAGGAACCTTTGTTGTACAATTGCCACCTAAGTGAGTATTAAATGAAGTTTTTTGGGTTTTTGTTTTTTTTTTTTTTTTTTACCACAGTTCGAAGAAAATCTACATAGTGATGAAGGGTAACATCTGTCTTTGTTGAACCTAGGAATGCCGAACTGCTCTGATGATGGCTGGGTAAAACCAAGGCATGAGACTCCAGGGATGCACCCTGCAGTACACAGTGAAGTGTCAGTCAGAACAGACGCAGGCGGAAATGCTGCTCCTGTGCTGTTTCTCAGACTAACCCAGCCGTCTGACGGTAAGACACACTTACACAGGGACATAGCTACAAAATATGGTCTCCTTATGCACACATTTATATATTATAGTAATATAACTGAAGCATTATACAGAAAAGATTAATAAACAAATAAAAAAACACCAAGTCTCTGAACACACCAATCAGTCAGTACTGATTAATCTTAAACAAGTGAGTAATGTGTGTTTGGTAGTGGGATGTGGCAAGTCTAAAAGAGAAGTCATTCCACTTCGGAGCACCTACACAGTCAGTGACACAGAGCCAGGCTCACAGGCTCAGACTCATAGGCTCAGACTCACAGGCTCAGACTCACATGCTCAGGCTCACATGCTCAGATTCACAGGATCAGGCTCAGAGCCCTCAGCTCTGCACACTTCCCTCTGTTCTGTACCGCACCGCAGGAAGCATATACAGTCTAAATGGAACCGAGGTTCAAGTGCTTGAAGTTGCTACAGGCAGCAACCTGTGTGTTCGCTGCATATTCATGGACAGGCTCCCCTGGGTCTCAACGCACAAACATGAGCCAGTAAGAGTGGTGGGGTAGTGGGATCGTGCTTTTTTTACTGAATGCTTTTCATTTGTGAGTTCTAGAATATTAATCCCCATTGTTAATGTTCATTTCTTGCTCAGTGGTGTTTTGTTTTAGACCAAATCGTGGTTGATCCAGGGTTGAAATATCAGATATCTGTATCTAATTTACCAAAGCCAGATGTGGGGAGACACCCAAAAGTGCAAACTATAACAGTTCCAGGTAAGTTACTGTCAGTGATCACTGGATTTTCCCTTTTTTGGTAGTTCTGTCATGTTTACTGCACTTCTCATGTATTGTTATCTTTATTCATTTGTGTGAAGGGTGTAAAGATGCTGAAGTCAGAAGAGTGAGAGCATGCCTGGAGAATGGTGGGCTGTATTTATTCAGTACAGATGTACAGCTCCTTACACTCATAGTACTGTGAAGCATATTTACAGAATCAGGCTTTTTTACATGCAAATGAGAACTGTGTTGTAATATCAGGTAGCCTCTGGAATCCCAACCTCACCTGGTTCGTGTCAGACCTTGGGGGGAATGGTGGAGTAGTTGCTCTGACTTTTAATACAGGACAATTCTCTGACCTGTTCAGAGTGTCTATTCACCAGCCTGATATTGATTCTGACCTCTCGTTCATAGTGTTAAAGGTACTAGCTGTTTTTATTTTATTTGTATAATTCCCACCAATTTATATTAATTTATGATTAAATAAGAATGCTTACACTATATGTGATGCAAAAATCTATCTATATATTTTTTTATTTTAAAGGACAACCAAACTTTAATCAGTGTCAACTTCTCTCTGGAGGCTTGGCAGTTACAATTATGTAACTTTGCCTTTGTGGTGTGTTCTAACACTCTTTTGACATATTTTTTTAACTTATTAGTGTTTCCCAGTTTATTTTAATAGTAAAAGGTATTTTGTTATGTTTTTATTTTACAGATTGAACCATTTTTTGTACGATGCATGAATAACTGTGTAGAATACCAACAAAATGTTAACATCTGCCCAAGTAGGTATTTTTATATCTTGCTGAACAGTATACTATAAATATACAATTTTAGGAAATGTTTTTAAAATTATTATGTCCTTGACTAAAGTCAGTGTATGCCTGAAAAACATTATGGCACATCGAGGTTACTTTTTCAGCTGTATGAATAATTAACTGTGTCAGAATGCTGTTTATTTCAGGCAATACTATGAGACCCGGTAACAGACACTTCGTGGCTTGGATAGTGCCTGGTCTGACAGGACTGGTGTTGTGTGCTTGGATGACTGTTTTGCTGAGCAGCAACTCAAAAAAGGGTGAGGATTACCAAGACATTGAAGACTTTATTCTTCACATAGGCATGTATATGTATTGAGATTAACAGGGAAGCGTACAGTACTATTGGTGTGTTGTTTCATGATTGTTGATTCTTATGTTTGATGTAATTATTATGTTTGTTGTAATTATTTTTAAAGTTTTGTTGCATCTTCCATCTTTCATAGACATATCGTCTTCTTCTCATGGTGTCGCTGACAAAGAAGAGTCAGAAGACACTCTCACACAAGAGCCCAGCAAAGTTCTCATCATCTACTCACTGGACCACCCCTTGTACACAGAGATCGTCCTAAAGCTGTGCGCCTTTCTAAGGGCCAGCTGTGGCACTGATGCCACTCTAGACCTTCTGGACTCCTCCTGGATCAGTGCTATAGGCAAGGTCCAGTGGCTGGACATTCAAAGGTCGAGACTCACCAGGTCTCCGGACAAAGTGCTGCTCTTGTGTTCCCCGGGCGTGCAGGCCAAATGGAAAGCCATGTGCAGAGGCGTCAGGGCAGCGACGAAGGAGGATGCCCATGCACCCATGGGCGACATGCTCACACCCGCCCTCAGCCTCATCGTACCGGATTTCGTGAATACTTTGTCTTTCCAGAAGTACATCGTGGCTTATTTTGAGGACATCTGCAGTGAGACTGACATTCCTGCTCCCTTTAACATAGCAGTGAAGTACCAGTTGATGAAGCATTTCGAGGAGCTTTTTTTCAGACTTCTGAACAAGGAGAAGCATGAGCCTGGGAAAATTAAACACATTGAGGGCATTGGGGGATACGAGTACCACAGGTGTCCAACTGGGAGGGCTTTGAGAGACGCCATTGAGACGTTTCGGGCATACCAGCTGGCAAACCCAGACTGGTTTGAAATGGAGGTTGTAGATGCAGATGAAGACATTAAAGAAGACAAACTTCAACAGGATGAAGGTGCAGAAATCTGTGTCCTACAGGACGAGCTACAGGTTACGGGGATGGGCTCTCAAGTGGTAATGAGTGACATGATAGGTCCAAGGCATGAAGCAGAGGAGTCTTTGGCTGTGGTTACACATGTCATTTCAACATGAGTCTGTGTTTATTAATTGTAAGGTTGTACAACTGCCTTGATATCCCCTGCTAGCACCGTGGTTCCCTTAGTTACTTGCCTCGTGTCCCTTGTTTTATTTCTCTTCCTGTTTTTACCTTGTGCTTCTTTCTGTTCTGTTAACTCTATGCTCAAGTCTGTTTGGCTTCCACTGGCTCATGCTTTGTCCAGCATGGTTCGTCTGGTTAGTTGAACCCTTTGGCTTCATTTTCCTAATTCTTGTTTTGGTTATGTTCACTGTTTTCTATTAATTTGTCTGTTCTTCTGTGTTTGGTTTAACCCTGGACTGTTTACTCACTTATGTTCCCCTGTACCTTATATCTCTTGTTTCCTCATGTGTTCATTAAGCCTATTCTTTGATTTTATTGTCGTCCTGGTCTCTTCTTTAGTCATATGTTCTCCAGTTATTCCTGATTGAGTTCCTCGTTAAATGGTGTGATATTCTGCATTTTCATTCGACTCTCTCTTAAACATCACAATGACATGGGTATTGCAGGCCTCTTTCCTTTACCACTCACTCTGGAGACAGCAGCAGGTCCCCCGGGTGCCATTTTCAGGGAACAGTTCAGTGATTTGTCACACACCAGGTGGCACCGTCACGACTGTGGCTCCCTGGTTGGATTATGATAAATTCAAGTGCTAATCTGTTTAAATAATTTCTGATCATTCTTATAGGGTGATCTCAAATTATGCACGACATGAAACATCAGTGGGAGAGATTGGGCTCACGCTGGCACCTTTAACCTCGAACCACAGCAACGGTTAATGGTGTAATTCACAGGAAATTAATGTTGTATTTATGTTGTTAATTAACTGATTGTATGTATCTGTTTGATCCGTATGATTGTATGTGTTTGCAAACCCCAGATATTGGAATGAATTCAGAGACTGAGGTACGAAAGGATGCGCTCTTTGGTCGAAACAAATAGACTACCTCGGGTCGAAGTTCGTTTTTCCAACGTCGGAAAAAAAGTTGCCTGTAGTTAAAATAATTCTGTAGCCTTTCGTGCAGTTTAGTTTTCTTGCGATTTACATTTGTTTCTCTTGACTGTGAACTTTTTTCGCCAAATTATAAAACGAGACACTTCAGAGTTGACTTACGTTACGTAAGTATTTGTGTTTTGATTTGTTGCCCGCATAATACAAGCGCATAAAAGTTCAAGTCGTAGCCTAATGGGTTATCGGCTGCTCAGATTAAAGTGCAGAGGCTTTTTATAATTCCACTCTGTTACAAATCGTATTAGCTCCCTTAAATGTTAAAAGGTTTACTGTTTCAAGAACTAAACTGGGAATACGACATTAAGATTAATAGTCTCACTGTTTACAAATTCATCTTTTTAATCATCAGTTTGAGCACTGGCGGCGTCTTAAGAAACCAGAACAAGAGAGATACTCTTAGTAGTTTAATAAAATGTATGCTAAGTTCTGGCAGTTTCGTGAGATCTGAGAGTGTTTGTTGACTTTGAATTGACTTTGAGACTGCTTTAAAGTGAATATGCTGTGGAAATTATCGACCTCTCTGTGGCGCTACATTTCAACGTCCTCCTGCAGGACAGGTAAATATGGTAAAATCTTCACGTCACTGTTGAACAGGTGTTGTCCTCAGTCAAATCGCGAAATATAACTTTAATAGTCAGTACATAAAGTGCACCACTGTCCGCTGTTTATGTATGCCGTTTGAATCGACTGAAGATTTGCAGTTTTGTGTGCACCGCAGAGCGGCTGTTTAAAGTCCACCCTTCTGTGGCTGAGGCGCTCGCTGACCACCAGCCCGTGGTGGCGCTAGAGAGCACCATCATCACCCATGGAATGCCTTACCCGCACAACCTGAGGTAGCGAAAATACGAACACCCAACAGCCCTTCTTCAGTCAGTACACTCGTTGTTTGGCTAGAGACTTTTATGGTTATCAGTATACATAAAAATATGTATACATAAATTTTTTTTTGCGTTGCTTTGTTTTCATTCTTCAAAAACACGGATTTATTAGTTTTTTTTCACAGGCTATTTGACACACAGTCATTGACATTTAAATTAGTCAAAAACAATTAGCTTCACCTCTCAGTTAAACGAGTGGTTTGTTTTTAGCACAGCAAAAGAGGTAGAGGCCATGGTGAGAGCTGAGGGAGCAATTCCTGCTACAGTGGCAGTCCTGGAAGGCACGGTTCATGTGGGTTTGTCAGAAGACGAGCTGGACTTCCTGGCATGCAGTAAATCAGTCCTCAAAGTGTCCAGGAGAGACTTGCCCTATGTCATCACCAAGGTGAACAGTTCATAAAATGAGTTTTTCAGCAATTATACCTAGACTTGTGAATGCCTATATATATATATTTTAGAGATATTTAAAAATGTAATGAAGTACACAAAGGTTTCAAAGACACAGTTTCAGACAGATCCTTAATCTGCTGGTTCTTATATATATAATGTCAGTAGGGTTTGTCTGGAGGTACTACTGTCTCAGGCACAATGATCGCAGCCCACAGAGCTGGGATTCCTGTTTTTGTGACTGGAGGGATTGGTGGAGTACACAGAGATGGAGAGAACTGTAAGTGAAACTGATTTTTTTTTTTTTAGACATTTTTCTAAACATAAATTAGAAATGCCATCTATATTTTTAATGCTAAAGAAAAATTTATACTGGGTATTACTGTAAAATTTTTATTTTTTTCAATTATTAATTAATGAATGTTGTTGACAGCTCTGGATGTGAGCGCAGATCTCTCTGAACTAGGACGCACTCCTGTCGCTGTAGTGTCCGCTGGGGTGAAGTCCATCCTGGACATTGGTCGCACCCTGGAGTTCTTGGTCAGTGGTAGAATAGCATCCATTTTGAGGTAAAATTGCTATGTATAATTGTAGGGATGTGGTTTTAGTGATTCCACATCAATAATGACATTTGATACCTTAATACTGCATTCTTAGGAAACTCAGGGAGTCTGTGTAGCCACTTATGGGGAGACCAAGAGTTTTCCGGCATTCTTCTCTCGTGAAAGTGGGTTTACAGCTCCTTTCAATGTCCTCAATGCCGAAGAGGCGGCTGACCTCATTGGTATGAGTTACAGCTTCTCCTTTTCAGTCATACATTGGCACTGTACTTCAAATTTATTAAGTATATAGTGAATATAAATCAATCAGACTCTTTCTGAAAAGTTTATCATTTTTCACATCCATCTGATATCAGCGGGATTATGTGAAGATGTTAATGTCAGATTTTTTTAGTACCTTTATCTTCAGATTAGACTGTGGGAATCTATGATCTCTTCTGTGTGCCCACAGTGGGCATGCTCTCTCTGGGCCTGCAGAGTGGGCTCCTGTTGGCTGTGCCAATTCCAGAAAAATATGCTGCTGCTGGACAGCAGATAGAGGGCGCTATACAAGCTGCTGTTGCTGAGGCCAGGTAAATCATGCTGAATTACAGAAGTGGTTTCCCTCAGTCTTAAACAGAAACTCATTAAAAAGTTTGGATGGTAATATATCTAAAATGCCACTTAAACATATGACCATTTATGCTTTTAAGTGGTTTTACAAACACTATCGGAAGACTTCTATACGAGTTTTACAAACCCAGTTGAAGGCGTTATATACTGAAGGCTGATTTTTTTTTCATGAGACAGGATTAGGATTAATTATGCCCTGAAAAACTGGTTGCTCATAGATTAATATGTAGAGATGATGTGAATTTGTTGCACAGAGCACATGTTCCTTAAGTTTCAAACGCATGTTCTGCATATCCACAGACTGAAAGGAATCAGAGGAAGAGATGTGACTCCCTTCATCCTACAGAGAGTTAATGAACTCACTGAGGGACAGTCACTCCAAGCCAGTATCCATCACAGACAGCACTGATTTGACACACATAATACCAATGCACATTTCCCTCACTATGTTACTCTAAATTGTATAATACAACATGCCTGCACTGCTGTGGTAAAGACAGTTGTTGCTATGGTAGAGTGAATTGTCGATGCTCTTTCTGATGTTTCCAGACATGTTTTTTTTTCCTGTGCCAGTAGGATTTTCCTTATCACCTCTTTCTCTTAGACATCACTCTCATTCGTAACAATGCCAAGGTGGGCAGTCAGATAGCTTGTGCTCTTTCTAAGCGCATACAAAAAACTGAGCGCAGATCCCGAGGAGACAGTAAGGAAGAGGAGAACCAGAGCTCCCAGTCGAGAACTGTAAGGAGCTCCAAGTCTGTCCACCCAAATCACACACTCCCATCAGGCTGGTTTATAAGACCTGCATTTATCCTAAGACTATGACTAGACTAACGTGGACATTATAGTTTATTTCAAGAGTAACCGAAATGCATGTCTGGGAAAGTGGCCCAAGAGTTTGGTGTTTATAAAGTCTGTTTAAAATGTCCTGCAGGTTGTCATTGGTGGTGTAAATGTTGACTTCATCGCTAAAGGAACGACAAAGAAGCTGTTGGTATGGTTAAACACATTCATATCCCTCGACAACTAACACTGTCCATGAAATCAACCACAGCGTTGGCAAATCATTTAGTCATGAACCTCTGTATAACTGCATAATAAGCTGTTATTATTGTACAATGCCTTTAGTTGAATAATCCCCTGAAAAATCAGTTTCTGTTTGTCTTAGTATGGACAGACAAATCCAGGAAGTGTCTGCCAGTCATTTGGAGGAGTGGGGAGGAATATAGCAGGTAACTCACCACTTTGATGCCTAATGTGAAGTGTTCCCAAACAATAGAAAATTGTGAGCCATATCTAGAGTGAGTCAGATCTAGAGTGAGCCGTATGTAGAGTCCATCATCTGATGTATCATGTCATAAAGCAGCTGTTTACTCCTCCTTCTGTTTGCATTTCTTATTCCATGCCATTAAGACTGTCTGAGTAGGCTGGGTCCCAAACCTCTGTTCATCTCAGCCATTGGAACAGATTCTCATAGTTATGCTGTGCTCAACTACTGTAAACACATGGTAGGTACTGAGTGAGGGTGTTAAATGGATTTCATTAACACTGGACAATCCATGTAGCTTTTGGACTTCTCCAATATTTCCAATATTACACAAAGCCTGCAACTCTGCCAGATCATCCACTGCAAAATAACTGTAAGCAGAGCATCCACTGGCTCTGTGTTGATTAGGACACTCGGGCAATTAGGAGACTGCAGGGTCAGAGAACCGCCACCTACTGTGCCGTGATCACAGAGAGCGGGGATCTTAGTCTCGGTCTGGGAGACATGGACATCCACTCAAACATCAATGAGCAGTATGTGAGTGCTTTTTTTTTTTACCATTGAGGGCTAACACACATTATACCACTTCTCCAAGCATTGTAATCTATTGTAATCAAATCTGAAGCCAACAGTATGAGAAGTTATGGGCAGTTTCTCCAAACTGAGATGACTGACTGGGTGAAGAACGGGTATAAGTGAACAGTTTTTACAGGTTTCGCAGTATGAGGAGCAACTGTCCTCGGCATCTCTCGTGGTTCTTGATGGAAATATACCTATTTCGACCATTGACTATGTATGCAGTCTTGCCAAGAAACATTCCATCCCAGGTTTGTCTACAGCTCTAAAAACTGACCCCATAACAGGCCTTCAGCTACTGATGTACTGATGCAAATCTTAAAGCCACAACTGTGCATCACATGTAGTGTGTGTGTGTGTGTGTGTGTGTGTATTTGTTTCAGTATGGTATGAGCCCACTGATGCTGATAAGGCCTGCAAGCCCTTCTTGTCAGAGAGCTGGAAGGCTCTCAGCTACACTTCGCCCAACTTGGCAGAGCTGTGTACCATGAACCAGACTCTCCACTTCCCTACACCAAAAGGTACACTGAGTTACCAGCCTCAAATGATCACAGCTAACCAACAGCAAAGAGTTTGCTCGTTTTGCTAATGTAGTACTCCACTCAACATCAGGCAGACAGATACAAAAAGAAGCTATGACTCATTTCCTGCATTAGCTGTAGTGCATGATCCCCTTTTCATTAGCCTAGCTAATTTGAGACTTGCTAATGTATGTGAGCACTGTTTTTGAATGCGGTGCATTATGAGAGTAAACAGCTGAAAGATAAGATGAAGGTTTATCTCTACAGAAGGGAAGTATGATATTCTCAGAAGAAAACATGGTTTACCTTGTTGTTCTACTCATAGCAGGTTAAATTAAGCCTAGGAGGGAAGATGATGCTCCCAAGTCCTTTGTTAAAGCAGCATATGACCTTTTCAGTCCTACCAAGCTCGCTTGAGGACGTTCTGAGCAGTGCTGCAGCTCTCTCTCGCCCCCTGCTGGAACATCTGCGATGTGTGATAGTGACACTGGGCGCACAAGGAGTGTTAATTTGTGGAGAGTATGACTCTGGAACAGTCACTTTACAACCTCAAAAGCATAAACGGGTATGGAACATTTCTTGTACTAATTATCTTTCATTTCTCTTAATGCTTTTGCAGTCAGAATCTCCGTTTTGAAGGAAAAAGTTGTGAAGGAATGATGCTGGATGCTAGAACACATGTTCACTTTGCACATTCATGCAAATGCTGTTTATCTTTGAGCAGAAAGGAAGGCTGTGTGCTGTGTACTACCCTGCACCCCTGGTACGTTCTGAAGACACAGTAAACGTCTCTGGAGCTGGAGACAGGTATATCACTCTGAACCTTCTACTTTTATCCTTGTACACCTTGTCTGCTCCAGGCTCCCTTTCAGTCTCTCTCTATCTTGCTGTACCTTTCTGTCTCTGCATGTCTCTCTCTCTCTCTCTATCTCTCTCTCTCACTTTCTCACTCTCTCAGCCTTGCAGGTGGAGTGATGGCAGGGATCCTGCAGGGACAGGATACAGATGCCTGTGTGCACATGGGCCTCCTGGCGGCACGTCTCTCCTTGTTCTCCCATCACCCCATTGCTCCAGGTCTGACTGCAGATGCCATCCGTCCAGATCAGGCTCATTCACAGCCATGGGCCAAGCCAACTTGCATATGGATCGAGTCCTAATGATGCAGAAACCCAGCATAGTATTATGATCATAATAATTCCAAATAGAGCAATATCTATATGAACTGTCTTTGCCCGTAATAGTTGCAGTCTAAGTTAATTACCAGAGTGAGTAGATGGAAGAGTAATTGTATGTTTGGTCTTGAGTTAATCAGTGGACCTTTTTTTTTTTTAACATAAGGCAGTTTCCTTCTATGAAAGGGAGAACTGGGTACTGTAAGGGGTAGATTTATGAGTGCTTTTAGTACACCGTGCCATTTCTTCACATGTGGGTTCTGGTAGCCATAATCTGGTCCTAAGGGAACACTGTTTTTTTGTTGTTGTTGTTTTTTTTAAAGCCTACCTCATTTCTCATATGCAACTGTCAGGGTTCATGTAGTTGTATTTACAGTACTGGAGTGTTTCTGGCTTCAGTTGGCTGCTGTGCTAAGCAGGTCTGATTATGTGGCTCTGACCTGGATGCTATGCTATGCATCATTTTTTAGTTATATGAATTTTTATTTTCATTGTTCAATCTTAGAACATTCCAATGAATTTTAGGAGGCTTATTTTCATGCTTTTGTTTATTTTGTTTGAGGTTTAATGAACTGCTCCTTTCTGTACAGAGTAGGTTTTATTGGAATAGTTACAGTTAACACGTTTCTATATCTTTTTGGTTAATTAATATTGTTTCATAGTCCTGGTCCTGGAGTATCCCTGTCCTACAAATAGTTTTACTGCTTTAACGTACATTTTCATTCAAGGACTAGGACTAACAAAAACCGAATGGTATTGCTTAAAATAAATTTTAGAAAGTTTACTGTTTTGAGGTTTTCTTATTGTTTCTTAATCTGTCATTTGAATGTGTTTGTCACTAAATGTTTGTTTCTGCTTAATATGCCAATGTTATCTTCACAAACCCACCTTCTGTATGTCAAAGTTTAAGACAAATGAAGTCAGGAGCTGTTTGGATGAGAATGTAGGCAAACGCTGACTGCATCACCCACAATGCATTTACGTGCACTATGCGCAAACTCAGTGAGTGGTGAATGGTTACTGTATTCAACTCCTCCTCATTTCAGTGTAAGATGGTGGTAAGAAGCTGCTATCAGAAGAAATAGTTATACTGAAAAGGAAAACATACCGATATTTGAAAACAGAGGTGGATAAAGAAATCTAACCTGTTCGGAGGTAGCTCTCACCGCCCCAACTTTGCGTGAAAAGGCTATCCGTGAATTGGAATCCCTGTAATTGGAAAGCTAGCTAAAGTGAGTATTCATAAACTAACGTTCGTTATAAGTCATCTTCGTATAATTGTACCGATAATGTGTGTGTTTAATATAGCTAATCACATGGATGTTTTGAATACGATACCACTCAGGTTATTGCATCGTAGCCTAACTGTGAGTTGAGGGGAGAAGTCAAAGGTTGACATAGCAAGGCGACGTCCCTACTCTACAGTCGAACCGATTAGTGGGAGAGGCGCAGGCTTTGTGGCAGTGTAGGCCGCGTTATTGCAATATTGATAAGGCATTTGGCCAGTTAAATATTTGTTGAAAAGCTGTGATTTTCGTGTCAAACATTTCGTTTAAAATGCCAGAGGCTTTACGTTAATTTGCGATTACAGACGGATTCAAAATAGTTGCTTATCCGCTGTATTTTCGTTGCCGCTAGTCCGTTCAAGCTCTGCCCAGCTGTTGAAGCACCTGACCGGCTTTTGGCACATCTGACGTTCCGCGAGGTGGTAATGGTGAAACATACTAGCCGTGTTTATTCTGTTAAGAATACACAGGGATATGACATGAGTTTCACATCGTGGGGTTTAAGAGACGTCCTAGAAAAATATAATTACACTCCGATCTGTTTACTCCAACCCACCCAACTGCCATTAATTGCGTTGGCGTTATTTGTGGTTTGACTAGTTTTCATTTAGGACCTGGTTATAGGCTATATCAAATGCAGACAGACAGATGTCTGCATCGGTTGTGAATGCACTTATATGAAGATTCCTGATACATTGTTAGGATTTTTAAGATAGCTGCCAAGGTGTCTTTTGAAATGTGCCGTGTATGTCTAGCGGTTAGATCGCTTCATATGCCACCAGAAATCGACCGATTTTTTTAAGATACCAATATTGAGTTCACTGTTTACAAAACAATAACGTTAAGAACCTGAGATGATGTGTCTGCAGTATATCTTGGTCTTTGGATTTAAAGATCATCCCATGAATTGTGAGTGATCTGTTTCCTTTGGTATTTTAAGAAAATTCATTCTGAGATTAGTTTTTAAAAATCCTTTCTTTGATGGGTCTGTAAGTCGTTTTTCCACAGGTGTTGATAATGGATTTGACAGAGTAGAATTTTTTTTTCATGACCAGAGAAAAGAGCTGTGCTTTATCCCATCTCCAGAGATACATGTCAAACTGAGCTCTAGCTTCTTGCTCAATGTGTTCTTTGTAGGAAGTAATGAGTCAAAATAAATGTCATCAACATGTCACTAAGAGCTCATAGCCAGTGACCAATAACATGGTGGGCTTTCTGTCAATGTCCAGGCTAATTCTCAAACTTTTTTGTGTTTACTGATGAATAATTTTTCCAAGTTTCGCCGCCAGCCATAAAGAACTTTATGGTTATATGCACTTTTGGTAATTGTGAAATTCTCTGCATGATCCATCCACAGTAATATATTTCTAAAAGGATTATTGTTTTAAAAATCAGAACTTTAAATTCGATTTTTAAATCAGCATTGTCGTGTTACTATAGGAAATCAGTTGGTTTTAATGATGGTAGCCACTAATTATGATTTAGATTTAAATATTAGATTTACATTCATCATCATCCAGATTCCACCTATCCTGTCTTTCAAAAGCAGAGCTGTAGGTGCCTTTGTTTTTAAAACAACGTCTCACAATCAGCTAATGTCTTTATTTCTCTCCTTTATGCTTCCTAGCTTTGCGCTCTGTCCTGTTCAGGTGAACTGCTGTGGTCTGAGGCTCTCCTGTCCTGTTGCAGTAGGATGTCCCGTAGTCCTGAGCTGAAGGAAGACCCCATGGAGTGCCCTTTGTGCATGGAGCCGCTGGAGATCGACGACGTCAACTTCTTCCCGTGCACCTGCGGATACCAGATCTGCCGATTCTGCTGGCACCGAATTCGCACGGATGAGAACGGCCTGTGCCCGGCGTGCCGAAAGGTACGGTGCTTCTGAAAACCGGCAAAATGTGAAGTGCTCCTGGCACTGAATTATGCCTTTAATAAGAGTACCTAAATTACCACGGTTCTTCTCACTTTGCTGTTAGTTTGGTGATCAAGCTGTGATTCTAACACACGAATACACCTTGTTCGTTTACACAGTCAAATTGCCTTGTCATCCAAGTCAGACTCTGACAGCTGTAATATGACTGCCGACTGTTAGTGTGTTCTCATTTGGTTTTATGAGCCTGTTTGGAGAGTGTGCCCAGATATAAGCGTGATTTCCCTGTTGTTGGGCGCGCCGTCGTTCCGCAGCCGTACCCCGAGGACCCGGCCGTGTACAAGCCCCTCTCGCAGGAGGAGATCCAGAGAATAAAGAGCGAAAAGAAGCAGAAGCAGAACGAGAGGAAGCAGAAGGTGACGGAAAACCGCAAGCACCTCGCCAGCGTTCGCGTGGTCCAGAGGAACCTGGTGTTCGTGGTGGGACTCTCTCAGCGGCTCGCCGACCCGGAGGTGAGAGGAGGAGGCCGCCGCGCCCGGTGCAGGAGAGCCGCTCCGCTCCAGGGACTGCGGCTCGTAATCTCAAAAGGCCTTTCGAGACGGTTTCTCCGATTCACAGTTGGTCTGTCGGTGTCTCGCCTGCGAGTTACTGTCCACGCAAGGGGGGGGAGGAGGGAGGTGATTTTTTATTCTCACATCTTTCTGGACCACCCTGTCTCTGCTTGTTAGTATTGCTCATTATAAGAGGATGGGAGACTGGTAGAGGATTTGCAATGCGGAGTGTTTTCGAAATAATGCTGGTTACCTGAACTAACCTGATTTATGGGAGTAGCTTGTGTGTTAGTTGTTGATTTGTAAGGGATGTAAGGTAATGTGTGTGTGTGTGTATATAGCAAGAGAGCGCCTGTTCCAGGGCATCAGAGCGTGATAACTCTCTTCATTTTATGAGAGTTTGGTCATTAGTTTATACACTGGACCACTGACACTAATCTGGTTGAGGTGTGTGTGAGAGCAGTTTCATCTTCCTGTGTGATAAAATCCTGTGTTTCCTGTGTGATTTTATAAACGCAGCATTCAAGAACTTGAGCCATGGACTGCTCAAAGAGAAAGATTCTTGATTTGCAGTATTTGTCTGTCAGTGATACGGTGTGTCATCTGATATGTAGTGTAAAGAGGACTAAAATTAGTCTAAAGAGGACTAAAATTAGCCATCACTAACAACATGTAGGTAGTTAAAATGTGATTCTCTGTGATTGAACACTTGGAATAGCATCATTCATTAAAAGGACTGTAACGTTACCATGACTACCAGGCTATGATGTTGATAATAAGGACACCAGAGCTGAGAGTAGAGACTCCATTTTTTGGGGGGGGGGGTTTGTAAAGAGTTTAGATAGCTAAAATATATGAATAACATTAAAGATGTTGGGCTGTGGTTTTGTGGCCACAATGCAAGCACTGAAATGAAGCCATACCCCAGCTGTGTGGTCACGTGTGGGTGTGGCAGAAATGCTATATTCTGTTTTCATGACTGGAGGCAGAGGCACCATGTGGTGCAGCTTCCAAAAGAGGTTGGGTTGGATCACCAGGTGAGAGTCGGCGTGCCGTGGCAACACCCAGTCAGACGGCTTCCTCTAATTCCCTTTAAAAGTTAAGCGAGAGACGGCCGCGCGGTGACGGTGTCGCCACGGCAGCGAAGCATGCGGGACTGGGCGGGCGTCCGAAAGCGAGCGAGGAAGCGAACGTACTCGTCGGAGAAGCACAGTCGCTGGGCCAGAATATAAGACCCTTGAAGCAGACCTTCCCAGCTCTGATATGATTAAACCGGCATGGGAAGAGGTGACTCTCAAATCAGAAGCAAAACATTGTGCAGTTCAGATACCCATTAAACACAGGAAACAAAAACGTCTTAGTGACATTACAGGCAGTCCACTGCAGGATTATAGTAATAATCCTTTTTATAATAATTATAATTAACAACAATAATGTAATAATATTTATTAACAATCCCAACAATAGTAATACACATTATTTCCTATCATTATGTACTATCATTCATTGAGAATAAAATTGATAGTTGGATATTTGTGACATGATTTATTTAAATGATATAATTTTCCATGCATAATGACAAGCCAGCTGTCTGTTTCATGTTTAAAAGTCACTATAGAATGAGTTAAATCAGTTGTATTTAGGTAGTAATTGTGAGATGTTTGTTTTAGTGGCATGATGTTTATGGTGTGTAAAAAAAAAAAAACACATCCCCACGTGAGAAATTGGACGTGTTGTTATGTGCCTGTGTGAAGTGAGGAAAGCTCCGTGTTGCATTGGCGCTATCCAGGTGTGAGGGGGAGGGAGGGCGGGAGGGAGGGAGGGAGCTTGAACAGGGTTTTAAGCCAACATGGGTGTAGAAGTAACGCTGCATGGGTGAAGTTTAAATGTCACACTTCCCACTGCGCCACTCCACCCACCTCGTCAAAGATGTATTTATTTCTGTTCACCCAATTATCACGTGGCAATAAATGGATACGTACCCTCTACAAAATGAGTGAAATGTGGCATTAGGCAGTTCTAACAGCCCAGCGCAGCCACAAAATCAGAGCCCGTTATGTCAGGAATGTATTAATAGAAGTATGAAAACATAACTAACATTTAGGTTAATGGGTGATCACCTATTTTTGGAAATATTGAATAATTTCTACTGGCATGTTTTGCTAGGCACCCGTCTGTATCGGTGTAGTACTTTCATCAGCTGTAAATAATAACCTCTTTAGTGCTGTTTCCGTCACTGTGACATGTAAAGTCCAGATCCACAAGCATTTCTGGACGGCTTTCCAATCCACTGACATTCACTGCTAACTATTTTGGGACACATGCCCAGTAGGTGGAAGCGAGGTCCAGACAGAGGTCGAGTTGTGAGGGTCAGAGCTTGGCCTGGTGGCTCGGAGGCAGCAGGGCTGGTCAGGTGTGCTGGCTGCATCCCTGGTCTTCTGACCTGGCACTGTCACTGTGAGGTGCTCTGTGAGTACCAGCCCAGGATGCTTTAGTAGATAAGGTCTCTAGTGTAATATGGTCTTTAGTTTGGCTTTACTTACAATTTCAGAGACTATATAGGTTCGTGAAGCCTGTTTTGTGTGGGTTTGTGAACACCTCGTTTTTGGAACTGCTGAGTTATTTTTTGCTAATATGCTGAGTAGCAGCAGCCTAAATGTTTAATCAGTATTCATGTGACAATGCCAACATGGATATGAAGATCAGACTGTCACCCATGAAAAATTCATTTATATTTAGGATGAAGCTTATATAGTGAGTGCCAATCACAATAATTACTGCTGCATAGAAATATAAGGACTTGCATTCTCTCCAAATTGTTTTTTAATTATTATGTAGGTCATTTTTTTTCTTATTTAGATAGTAGATGCTGTTTTTGCTTCTCTGATGCTTTAAATTGGATTGCTGGTTTGGAACATTAAAATGGCCTTAAGTTTATTTATTCTCTAACCCAAGGTCTAAATTAAGTTCTCAGCTGAGCTCAACCTGTTTGGACCAGTTTCATATCGGTGAACCAGAACTTTCTCTGAGTTTGATACTACTCATCCCTGCCTTAGGGATTTTAGGTTCAAATCGCACTTGTTTTCTATTCCTGGAGAAAATGTGTCTATGTTCCCTTTAGTAGGAACGTCTCACTAAGCAAAACCACATCCAGTAAAACACGACGGGATTAGTTTTACATGGAGATCGTTGTAATGAAACATTTTACACTGCTCTCCTCAGTGATGAAACCCATCACACTTTCAGACAGGAATAAAATTACTGCAGTACGAGCAACTTTATAGTGTGTTGTAATTTCAACAAACCCGGACGTTTTGAATGTAAATCATTTACAGGATTTTAAAATTATAGTTGCGCAACTAGTGACTGTGATTTATATTTATAATCACCCCTTTAATAAAACTGAAGGATCTTGCGTTTCTCTCCGATTTAGCTTTTTTCTCCTTCAGATCAAGCTCTGATCACACAGGTAGCATGTGGTATAGAAGAATTACCATCCTGACTAAGCAAATGGACGAATGGTTCTTAAAAACCAAGTTTTTTGTTTTGCGGGTCTCTGGAGGTTCCACACACCATATTAGCGGTTTATTGTCCCAACGTGACGCCACGTCTACCTCGAAAACGATGGAGATTAATATCCGGACAGGACTAAAATGATCAGACGAGCGCTGAGTTAGGTGGAAACCAGTAGGTAATTCGCCCTGTAATTTTCTCAGGGGAGGAGGAAGAAAAACACCGACATGGCCGATTCGGACGGAAATAAAGTCACAGACGAGCACCTGTAAAAGAAGAAATTACCACAGGACCCCATGTAAATTTAATCCCGTCCGAATAGGGCCATTGTCACTAATATAATTATTCATGAATTAGATTACTTTTAGATTGATGAATTAGCGTATTCGATGGAAATTTCTAGTTGATAGTTTTCATTTTGATACTAAAAGCTTTTGTCTATGCTGTATATGAAATATTACTAAGCCCTCACTTTGTGCCAAATTTCCAGGTTCTTAAGAGGCCAGAATATTTTGGAAAGTTTGGCAAAATACATAAAGTCGTCATCAACAACAGTACATCGTATGCGGGCTCACAGGTGAGAGGAGTTACACCAAACCACAGACGTTTCATTTCATATACTATGACAAAAATACTCTAAACTCTGAAAAATGCAAGAAAACAAACAAAAGAACAATCCTATAGTGTTATTTTTTTTCTCTCTCCAGGGTCCTAGTGCCAGTGCCTATGTTACTTACATCCGCTCAGAGGATGCTCTAAGAGCAATACAGTGTGTTAACAATGTGGTTGTCGATGGCAGAACCCTTAAGGTGAGTGAAAGTTTGGACATATTAACATAGTTTTCATCGTGATAAAATGTTAAGGAATTAGATTTTACTTTAAAGTATTGCATCCAGCTGTAAAACCTCTTGTTTCTTTCTTTCAAAGGCTTCTTTAGGTACAACAAAATACTGCAGCTATTTTCTGAAAAGCATGCAGTGCCCCAAGCCAGACTGTATGTATTTACACGAACTGGGAGATGAGGCAGCTAGTTTTACTAAAGAGGAAATGCAGGTGATGGCAAAATCTGAAGCTTTTCTCTGGGGAAAACTTATGTTGTTACAGAGTAGAAATTCTACACTTCTACTTTTTCTTTCAATCACTTCTGTCAAGGGTTTTAGAAGGAATTGAAGCTATTTTTTTTTTTTTAATCATTCAAGCAATTTGTTTTCAGAGAAAATTTTGAGGAATGCATTTGCTTCAATATACCATTAATGCATCCATTGTGTTTCAATATTGTTTGGTTAGGCTGGGAAACACCAGGAATATGAGCAAAAACTCCTCCAAGATCTTTACAAACTGAATCCCAACTTTCTACAAACTTCAACATGCGGAGGGGAGAAGTCAAAAGGCAAATCAAACGCAACACAAAGGTGTGTTATTTTTTAGAGGACAGTGTCGTGCATTTAATCCAACAACTGACCAACATATCTTTATTAAATCAGTGCATTTTTATTGAGACTGAATTTTAATTATATAATTTCTCTGTCCTTTTTATCTCTGTGAGCGAAGTTTATTTGTTTACCAGTTTTTTTTTTTTCCCCCCCTCATTGTGCTTTCCGTCCACAGACCGAACAGTACCAATAAAGAGGGTTGGCCCTTGTTACAGAACTATGGCAAACTAGTTAACGGTTTACCCACAGAACATCGCAAGTCTCCACCACTTTTAGACTGCCTGACAGATTCAGATCACATGACTCCAGATGAAGTAGACCCCGAGCTTGGCCCAGACCAGAGCCCAGGCCTCCCAGCATTCCCCTCGGCCCTAGAGCCTGCCAGGTACACAGCTTCACAGAGGCAAACGTCTTAGTGCTCCGGCTTGTCAGGGCAAACCTTTGTTCATGTGAGTACAGCTAATGACGATCTTAACCTTCTTACTTTTTTGTTTTGTTTCAGTCCTGTCGAAAAACCAACAGAACCTGTAAGTATAGGGAACGGAGAGAACACACCACAGGTATGAACTGTTGCTTGGAGGGTTTAGATTATGTCTGTGCTCAGGGGGGAGGTGTTTTACTTGGCAGCTAAGCTCACGTGTAGTGCAACGTTCTTGATCTCGCCACATGTCGCTGCTGCTCTCAGGTCCCGAGCGAGTCTCCCTCGCCTCCTCCTGGCCTCTCCAAACCCAGCCTGGTGGTGCCCATCAGCGTGGCAGACCTCACGGCTCGCTCGCCCTTCGAGGGAGCAGCTGCCGAGTCACAGTCGCTGTTCTCGGACAACAGCAACTTCAGGCACCCCAACCCCCTGCCCAGCGGACTGCCCTCCTTCCCCAGTTCACCCCAGGGTGGTTCTGAGTGGCCCACGACCCCCGAGCCCCACAGCCTGTTTGCTTCAGGTACGCCCTCTCACCTGAGTCAGGACTGTGGGAATCGGCAAGAGTCAAAGCAGCTTTTGCTTGCACTGCATGATATATAATTCTATCTTTTAATTTATTCATTTTTATTATTAATTTATTTGTTTCTTTATTAGTGATATATTGAATATGGTGTGTTAAATCAGGGAAACTGCTGAGCTGAACTTCACAGGATTGGGACTCGCTGTACTCTGGTTAGCATTGGCTACGTTTGCTATGACTCACAGTTACATCATGCCAGACCAGCGGGTATGATGGTACAATCCTGGAGATCAACAGCAGTGCATAGCTTTTCCTGTCTTTAAAGTGCATGATTCAGCTCGTCAGCTAAATAATCGAAGCCATTAATGAGTTGAATTAGTGCAGAGATGAAACAAAACTGCAGTGTCTCGACCCTCCGTTTAACTCGAAAGGGCTTTTGTTGAGCCAGAACGCTGTAGCGAAGCCTCCACTGGGTCAGATCGTAACCTCTAGTGCCTCCTCACCCAGACACAATCCCCGTCGCCTCCTCCACGGACTGGCAGGCAGCCTTCGGCTTCGGCTCCTCGGCCAAGCAGCAGCAGCAGGACGACGACCTGGGCTTCGACCCCTTCGACGTGACGCGGAAGGCCCTGGCAGACCTCATCGAGAAGGAGCTCTCCGTGCAGGAGGCCCCGCCCCGCTCGCCCACACTCCCTCCCCACCCGGGCGCCATCCCCAACGGACAGCCACGCGGCGCCCAGCTGCCGCACCGCGGCCTCTTCGGCTCCTTCAGCCTGGCGCCTCACGTGGCCTCACGCCATCCCTGGATGGGCCTGCCCACCCGCAACAGCCTCACGCACGTGAGCCACGTGGCCAGCGCCGCCCTTGCGCACGGCCACTTCATAGACACGGGCGGCCCACCTCAGCACCACAGCACAGGCCTCGGGGGGGTACCCATATCAGGTGAGTCCACGCACCACACTGTTCACCATGGAATGTGATTCAGTTCTTGGTGGAAGCTGTCTGGTGTGTTTTTTCGCGGGGGGGGAGTGTGGTACTTTTAACTACTTAATAGAACAATACCTCTGTGCATCCTGCGTACAAGAAATGAGGCCCTTTTTCCTGAGAAATTTCTGACTTGCCCATGTCTCCGAGGACGTGCTTACACTTACAACTCGGGTGATCGGATCACAGTTGTACAGCTGAGACGCACCACAGCGTTTGTTTCATGCGTGTCACTTGGGGAAGGTGGGTGGTGGTGGTGGTGGTGTGTGTGGGGCGGTGGAGTGCCAGGATGCATCAGCCTTCACACTACAAAAGATACGTGGTCAAACACGTCCCTGACCGCTTTTTTTCTTAATGATCTGATCACGAGGTGTTTGTGGTTGTGTACATGTTGTTTACACGCTTTGATCCGGTTGCACCTGTCGGTGCTGCGGAAGCTGGCGCTCCCACAGCATGATGCCTGTCGCTCCTTTCCTCCTCTCCTACGGCTCTCTCCGCTTTAGCGAACGGTACAACGGTCTCTGCCTGACCTTTTCCTGCCGCCTCAGCAGAACTGGTTGAAGCCTGTGCAACTTTCTCACGTGGTTACTGAAGTTTAGGATTGTTTTGATAATACCTCTGGTCCAGATTGTTGTTTGGTAGATGTATTTCAGTAAAAACATCTGGACTGAGGGACCAAACATTCTGTGACGGAGTTAAAGAATTAACGTTGTGCAAGCAGCCGATGTTGACTAGCAGTTGTGTACAGTGTGTAAATCTCAACTATGTAGCTGTATTCTAATGTTACCGTGGTTACTGTAACTTCTAGATCTAGGTTCCTTAGCTGCATGTTTGATAATACTTATTTGAACAGTTGGGTCTCTGCAACTGACAGCATTGCGTTACAGGAGTAACATGTATAATATAATATTTACTGTAATAGATAAAAATATATTAATTGTTTTTACTGTGCTAAATAATAAAATTGCCACGATATTTCTTCTAATATTAAGAAAACTTACAATACAGATTCCGACACCAGTGCTACAAGAAGTATGTTGTTTTTGGTAACTCATGGTCTGGAGCAGACATTCTGTTGGTTTTGGCCTGTGATCTCAATGGCAAACCCATGTTTTTTGGAAAAGTATAGGATTTTGTGAATGCTAATAGTATAATTGTACATCAAGTCTTCATGTGATTCATGCGTGTGCGTGTATAACAACACTTGGAAATACCCAGGGCTGTTGACAGCAGTGGTTAGATCTTCAGTGGTAGTGTAATGATTTTACTGTATTGCTTTTGTTTTGTGTATAGGGGTTGTGTGAGTCATTGTGGTACTGGTTTTGTCACCTATGTGGAATGTGAGTTAGCACAGACATATGGTGTGGTTTAGAGCACGATTCTTTAATCGTATTTGTAAAAGGCAGATCTAGTTAGATTTTCATTCCAAATAAGAGAGACAAAATATAGTGAACTGAAGACATATCTATTTATGTAGAATCAAATGAGCTTGATTTGAGTTTAGAAACTGCATGTACACTGAGCCTTTGCTGAAAAGCCTCTACTGTCACCCCCGAGCTACCGCTGCACTGTGAAGGGCGGTGGTGTTCACAGTCACTACCGCTGCACTGTGAAGGGTGGTGTTCACAGTCACTACCGCTGCACTGTGAAGGGCGGTGGTGTTCACAGTCACTACCGCTGCACTGTGAACGGTGGTGTTCACAGTCACTACCGCTGCACTGTGAACGGTGGTGTAGAAGGAAAAAAGAAATTAACAGCCATCCAAGAAACGAACCACTAAGTAGCCAGAAATGTTAACTCATTTGAACCCTCTCACCTGGCTGCTCCTTCTCCATTCCCGGTACAACCACATAAGGTTAAAAAAAATAAAATAAAAAAAACGTATTCATCAATAGAAAAGCAAACATACCTCCAGGTTCCACAGGAAAAACATTAGGTTAGCTAAAAAGGTCTCAATTTTTTTTTCATTTTTTGTTTACTCTGAAAGATGTTCCTGGAGAACTTCAGCAGGTGGCTTTTACTCAGTTTACCTTGCTTTTCAACGTCATTGTAATTCTCAAATATTTAAACACTGTACCTTGACTAGCAAAGCGTACTTCATGGAAAAAAAAAACCCACGAAGACGATTGCTGGTTACATTTCCCACTCGTCTGTGCTGTGCAGTTCCATTATGATGACAATTCACTAATCTCATTATGAGCAACAGAATTGATATGCCTGTCTGCAGGACTTAATTCACATGCAGCTATTTATTAGTTAGCTGCAGTATGCTACACATCCATATAGCCATAACAATACACGTACCTTTCTAGTTTTCACTATTTCAAACACTTACTAACTTTAGAAAAATATTTATACGTTACCGTTATCCACCGCACTGCCTCCAGTTCCTCTGTAACTGTAGGGAACATCTGGCTGTATGTTAGCTAGCCAGCTCTGATAGTGCTAAAAATTCCACATGAGCTGGTTTATGGTTTGCAAACAACAAAAATATTGTGACTGTATATATTATCTGATCAGCTTACAGTGTAGGACCTATTATTGCTTGTTGCGCTAGTCTTGTACTAGTTCGTTTAAATTCAGTGTCCTCAATCTGGCAACCTGCATGGGTTTCGAGTGTCAGGAGCAGGGGGGCGGGGTCAGGGAGCAGGGGGGGCGGGGTCAGGGAGCAGGGAGGCAAAGGCAGTTCTCTTTACTGTTTTGAAATTGGAAGGCAGTGCCCATTAATGTCCATATTACATATTGGTCCTTTTAATACCATAGACTAACCTCAGAATTACCTTGAGTACATCAGTTTTGGACAAATTTGTGCAGATATGTTCACGAGGCATTCGTGAATCCCAGACTGATTCTGCTAGTGTCTTCTGTGAGCCATTTACAGTGCTTCTTCCTGCATGTTGATTATGTATATTATGTGCACAGAGAGGAGGGATTTTACCCAAATAGTAATAAAAGTAGAAAATCAATATATGGCGGCCCAGTGTTGATGTTGTGGCAGGTCACCACAAATAAATCATTCTATGGGAAACACTACTTCAGCTGGGGTGCAGCACTGGTGGAGTCTGAGCTGGTAACAGCGGTGGGTGGGTGGTTTATGTGCACAATCGTGTGTGTGTGTGTGTGTGTGTGTATATATGTATATGTGTGTGTGTGTGCGTGCATGTAAATTACTCACCCAGCAGGTGAGCACACACCTGGGATACACACAGCTGTACAGTTGTAACCCAGTGCTCTAAATCCCATGATTTTGGCCTCATTCCCAGTCTGCTGTGTTTGGGGCTTTTGCGCTTTAGCTGTTGGGGGGGGGGGGGGGGGGGGGGGGGGGGGGGGGGGGGGGGGGGGGGGGGGGGGGGGGGGGGGGGGGGGGGG
>JAOYMR010000009.1:6566697-6581382 GCA_025802075.1 Tenebrosternarchus preto | reverse complement strand
ACTATAACCCCTATTTAAAAAAATACAAAAAACCTTTTTTTTTTTTCCCCCACTCTCTCACCATTTTTTTTTTTTTTTTTTTTTTTTTTTTTTTTTTTTTTTTGAGGCACACTTTAAAATTGCCTTGTAAGGTTTATAGAAGGGCACCCAGAGCAGGACTAGTGAGGGTGGTAATTATGTTGGCTCATACAGAGGTTCCTAACTAATGCAGATGGTTCTGGTGAAAGAAATGACCATCACACACACACACACACACACACACAAACACGCTCACAGGAGAGGAGGTTTGAAAAACAGTCAATGTTTGAAGTGCGCAAATGCAACTAAGGTTAAGGAGAACAGAAGTAGACTGCGGAAGTGTCTCGCTCACCAGTTCCCCATCCATCCATCCATCCATCCTAGGCTGCTGTTCTGACCCAGCACTGTGAACGTGCCGGTCTGCTCAGTGATGGGGATTGCGACTTATTGTGTCAAATCAGAGATGACTTCAAATGCACGGTGATCTCTGAGGAGTCAGCACAGCACACCGGCGTCTCTGCCTCACCGAATCTGTGGCACAGGTCCGCAGGCGAGACTGGGCGACACGGTGTGTGCACAGCGGCCTCGGAGCCCCCCGACGCGACATGGGGGGGGAGTCACTGCTGTACCTCTGTATCAGAGGATGGAGCGCTTCCCCACTGACGGCTGGGGGGGGGCTCGGGTCCTGATCTCCGGGGCGGCTCGAGATGCCACCGTGTGGCACTCGGTCTCTCCGCTCCTAGTGAGGGAGAAGCATCAAGACTGCAGAACACATGCATTAAACCCCATCCATGTTACTTAAGTGTCAGTGATGCAGGATTCAGTAGCCAAGGAAGAATAGACACGTCAAAGAAGGGTGATGGTTTTAAGGACATAGACAAGATGATAATGTGAGCATCGGTAAAGACAGGAAACACAGTTACTTGTGCCCATGTCAGGGCCTCCGAATCATTTCCTAATTTTTTTTTTTTCTGTCCCTCTACTGTGTGGCCCGTCCTAAACAGTATTTATCAGACACACTCATTCATCCTTTCAGGCAAAGTCAATATAGTCCAACCTTTTGGGTTTAACCTGCTGCTGAGATAACACATTTAATACAAAGTGAAGAGCTAAAAGAATAAAAGAATTGACTCCTTTTCTGCAGGTCTGGAACAACGAAATCCTAAATAAAATTGAATACTCAGTTCCTCTGTTTTAATCACTGGTTTTTTTCTCCTTTTCATACAAGCTGAAAGATGATGACAATTATTAAATTATAAGTTGTATTATCTAATGATGTAATGCGCACTTAAAACACCAGCACAATGTTAACAAGTTATCAGTTTTTAGCAGATATATGAAGTGAATATAATTGTCTTGTAAAAAGTCAAATGACATTTCTCAGTCTCAAGGGAATAAGGAGATACTGCACACTAAAATGAAGAACATCTCCATGGAGGATGGGCCAGAGTTACATCAGGATAAACACTTTTATACAACATCTGTACAAATGTGCTTTTCACGTTAGAGGTCCATATACAGTTGCAACCAGCATACAGTCATTTCGGTGTTGACATTGGCTGTGGGCCATCGGACAAAAGCACGTGGAGCGTTTCTTGTACAACTGCAGGGTTCGCTCACTTAACGAAGTCCAGCAGGCCCTGGTTTTGGTTCCACATGCTCCATCACGTCTCGTTTCTCTCCACGCCGCCGTTTAGCAAATCGTCCCGTTCTCCATGCGGGATTTGGGGTCTGTGGTGCGGCTTGGGGGCGGAGGCTGGATGGAAGGTGCCAGCGTACAGAAGAACCCAGCGATCAGGGTCATACCCAGCCCACACCAGGCACTGAACATGGACCAGCCATAACCGTGGCTTATGTCGTCTGGCAGGCTGAACAGGTAACGTGGGTAGCGAGACAGTTCAAAGTTGATGCCAGCCACACAAGTACACAGAGCAATGATGCAGAAGGTGCCTACGAGAAGGTAAAAGAACCACTTGTGAGTGTCCCAGGCCAAACAGGACAGAAACGGAACAGAAACAACGTGGGCACCATGAAGGCAAAAACTACTGGACGAGACTACAAAACTTGGGTAGATTCCAAGGAGCTCCAGAAGGCCTGATCGCTCAGTGTAGCCTCACCTCCCATGAGAAAGAGCAGGCCAGACACATAGTGCATCAAGCCCTGCTCCCAACAACAACCCAGCAGACCCACGGTCCAGCCGAACAGGATAACCGCCAGGGCCATGCCCATGAAACCGGCCGTCATCCGACGCAAATCTAAAGGAAAAGGATTAAGATTGTAACAGGAGATGCATCGTATACATGGGTGTGGTACATCAAAGCCACAGGCCAGCAGCTGATGGCATGTCTGAGTAAAAACTTGGCCCATGAATGCTGACGTTTTCCCACTTGTGTTATACTAAATAATATAAAATCTTTCTATAAACCTGCAAAAAAACATCTAGTGCTAAATATGGTATTCTCAAGAGTAGTATTTTCTGTATAAAGTAGGTGTCTGCCTTACGCAAGGAATGCCAGTCATCCTGTTGAATGGTCCTGGTAATATTGTGTGACAAATCCTTCCGCACCAACGATGATGAAGAGTAGTAATACTTGATGTAGGAGCACCGCTCAACTGTCCCTAAATGAAGTTAAAAGGAAAGTTTCAGTGATTTACAGGTACTTATAGTAGAAACAAGAAGGCAACTAGCTGCTGTAATACCCACTGACATACAAAATAACTCGTACAGAGCTGCGAAAAATAAAGTGCGTATTTTCGTAATTAGTATGACTAAACTACACAGATGGCTTCTGCCTTGATTCTCCCCATGATCATATGGTCTAAACCTCTTCACAATAATTTAGAGGTAAGGACAATTACTCGTCGTGTGTAACATCGAGATGCACCCAAATGGTATTTTCAATGATCACATAGCTGAACATACTTTCTATACCAAATGTAAATAAGCCCAATACTGACCAAATATCTACGGCAGATTTAAGAAATGCTTGTCGAGATTTGGAATACGGCCAAGACTGGTCGTTTCAGATCTAACAATTGTTCATTGTTATATACACCTCGAGGCTAATATTCACAGGAACGTAATTGTTAACCATTGCCGTCATTCGTTTAATTTAGCGTACGTGGCCTCGCTGATCATAGATTTGATATAGGCTATTAACAATCGCAGGGGGGTGGTGGTATATATCGTTAATGTTCACCTTCTAGAATGAGTTCCTCGATGTCTTGGTCAAATCCGAATCTATAGCATTTGTTCCACAGCCCCATGTTGGTCGAGTTGTACCGTCTGCTGCACTCATCCGCCGCGCTCATTGCAAAGAGCTGACGCCGCTTCCTATCCAGCAGGCGTCGGTCCTCCAGACGGTCCGGCTCTGTTCGACTCGCTCGCAGTGGAAGGCTGTGGTTGGGAATGTAAATGAAACCTGGGTCGCTCCGACGATTCGTGAAAGTTCGGCAACGCTCCTTGTATCTCCTAGCGTCCGTTTCGTACCAATGGTCTGACGAAATTGCGACCGTCAGGAAACACAAGGCAACAAGAGAAAGACAGAGACCGGCGTACAACAGCCATTTACCCGTCGCCATCGTAGCTTCTCCTAAGGCCGCATCAGCACACCACCATGGACAGCTCCACCTCAAATCGATGCATTGAAATCAAGTCGTATTTGGATCCTTTTAACAAGTGTACATTTTTCGTACAATTTAGCCGTTTTGATTTACCATCAGTCGTGAAATAAAAACAAAAATGCAAGCAAAATTAATTTCCCATTGTATATTAACGGGGATAACGGGCTTGGCTGCGCGACTTGTTTTCGACGTATCACGTCCAACCTTTTGCTCTTCCTTAAACTCTGCACACCGACACATGGCAATCAGTATCGGCTTCAAATAAATCAAGAGGTGTTTCATTATCCTAAAAAAAACTGTGAGCCACAAAAAAGCTTTGCAATATACACAAAATACTTTATTAGTCAAGGTAAGTTTTTTTTTTTGTATAGCACTTCTCATACAGTGGCAAAGTGCTTTACACAGACATGGAATAAAATAATAAAACTTAATACATCGCAAGACGTCTAGAAGATTCTTGTAAAACGCTTCTTTTATGTAACTTTTTCAATAGGAAGTTACTTAAATAGAAATTATACGAACGCACGCCTTATTTAAAGAGAAAGAAATAAGTAATGAACCGATAATGATTAATTCAAGGGTATAAGGCAATGCCGTCCCCGAGAGCTAAAGACGGTCTTGAGCCCAATTGAAATCTAGATTGACTCGAACACGTTTTCAATCGCCAAACGTTAGACACGTTTACTTTAAGAAACACATTAGGTGTAGCTAGAAACTACAGAATAGTCGTCATTCTCCACCGTCTCTGACACACAGAACAGCTGCTAGCTGAGTGTTTGTGGGCGGCAGACCATTCACAACCCTTAACCCGACAGTGACAGTGACGCATGTTATAACTCCAGAAACACCATGGGGCTTTACACGAACATAACACCCTGTACCACGACACCATCGTAAGTGTCACTGCTGTACTATGAATGGATCGCCACCCAAGTAACAAGCAATAGCAGTGGTCAGACCCATACTAGCGAAGAAATTCGTGACAAAAATAAACACGGCAATAGGCTGTGCGAGTACAAAACGCAGTTATAAGATGGGTTTATTTGTGGCCATTGAACGCAGATGCAAGGCAAGTCCAACATGGGTGACATTCTAAATGCTTTACATGAATAAATGACTAATAGCAACCTGCAAAAACTCGAGACTTGTCTTGCCACATCTCATTTACATTTGGTAGACGCTCGTGTCTAGAGCAGCTTCCATATTTTGCGGTACTACACGTGTGCGCATTGGTGTTTCTATATTGTAATTTATAACTGCACTGATTTGAATAGCTTCATTAGAAAAACTGGAGAAGTCAACGAAGATTTGCTCATCTTCAAACCACCTACACCATTTCGCAGAAAACGGGGCAAAGGTTGGCAAATTGTAGCTACGTCGTCCCAATGAAAGGAAAATCAGCATCTCATATTGGTGTAGTTCACGAGTTACTGCTGTAGTCAGAACAGAGGCATTAGGACTAGTTGGTTTCGAGGTTAGCTAACTGTTCATCGAAACGCATATTTAGATACTTACCAAAAACAATTTACACGTTTAAATATACTTCTTGCCTTCACACATGGAACTGTGGTTGCTAATGTTATTCAACATGAAATACTCCTAACATACTACAATCGGGGGAAATCGTTAGGCTAATATTTTACGGTGCATCAAATCAATAAATGCGATATTGGAATCCGCTTGGATATCAGTGAGCCAGCCAGCCCGCCCAGTCAGGGAACTGTTTGGGTAGCTACACTGCAGTATCCTAGCAAGTTAGGTTTAAACAACACTAGCACTAACTTGTGAAAAGTATGTTTGAGCGAAGGCTACTTTGCATGATCACTGAAAGATTAGCAAAGATTAGCCAAACTCAATTTAATCTACTCAATCTAAACTCTCCCGGTTTGGAAACGCCGTGCAGCAGAGGAAAACTCTTCGCGGCAGCCTTGCTGTCCACAGCACAAAACGTTCAAACCAGAACGATTGAGCACGAGAGAGTACTCTCCAAGCTTTTTTTAATGTACCGGAGCATCTGGAAAGGTTCCTGTTGTTTACTGAAAGCTAGAGGTAAAACAGTAAACTCGCCGGACAGGAAACGCCATGACAGCTAGGGTTAGGAAGTGTACTCTGGAATACAAAACTATTTGCAACTATTTATATAGTTTATGTGACGTCACATGACCGCCATCCACGCTTTATTTCGATTGGTTAAATTCCCCGCCAAAATCATTTCTAAAACCTAAAGAGACAATGATAATTTTTTCAAGCATAGACCGTGTAAACAATGATTTCAGTAGAATAGAACAGGTTATTGTACTAGTAAATGAAGACGAATGAAGTTTGTCAGAAACATCCTGTTTCCTTAGAAAACTTGTGCATAGAAAACATTTAACATCAGTTCCATCCAGATAATCCTTCGAGATTATATATAGATATATATTTTATGCAGTTTTTTGCCTTTGCATTCTGTAAACTCCCGTACTAGTTGGGCAGTAATATTTTTATAATCATACCATCGTGTTTCTATTTTAGTCCTTTTCCCATATTTTATTTATTGCTATCTCACCCCAAGAGTTTTACAAATACAGACGTCATCTCAGGTGAGGCAGTCTTGAATCCACCAGGTGGCAGCAGACGTCTTACCGTTTGTAGCAGTCTCGTTGTCCCAGTCTAATCTTGCTGGACTAGTGTCTAACAGAGCATAAGGCGACCTCATCACTGCAATATTCTCCATATGATATTCTAAATCACTGCAGTGTTATCACAGCTGTAGCAAATATAGACAGAAGTCAGCATTACTACACACACTAACCCTTGTTGATTTCTTCAAGTTCTGTGTATATTAAACAAATCCCTAGATGCCAAACACTCAGAAATAACATTGTGTATGTTTCCAAGGATGTAATTTCAGCGTATTTGGCCCAGAGCACATCCCCAGAACAGGTGCTGAGTAGGCACTAATGTTAGGAAGGTGAGCACGTGTGTAGTGCAGGAATATTCCTGGCCATTGATAGTGAGTCAGCAGCATGGATGAGGTGTGGGTGGCGTGGGGTGGAGTGGGGGACTGGGGGTGGGGAAGGAATTGATGGTGGTAGTGGTAGTGACTTTGCTTACAGACAACATCAGACAGCCTAAATTGTATATTATGGACAGCATTTTTAATAGAACATGCAGTATATATGCAAACACATGTATGCTGCACCACACACCTGTGCAATGCACAGTATGCTGCAAAAATTCTGTCAGTATAGTCTACAGTATATTAGCACAGACTTTAACATTATTATCCATACTGTCATAATAACCTTTGGTATGTTTTATTTCTCAAAAGCTGATATTAGCAACTGTTAAATAAATATGACCACAGTTTGAAAAAGTATCCCACTTTGACCAGTTTGAGTTTAAAGGAACATCGGTATATTAATGTCGGGTGAATTATTTCGAGATCGAGTGAAATTAATATGGAAATTTTATCATTTCATCCATCAGAATAGAGGATGTAGCTGTTTTAGTTTGACAGTTTAAAAGCTCCAACTGTTTGTTTTGCCTCTTTTGTAAACTACTGATATTTTGTAGTTGTTTTTTTTTTTTGCCACACCTTTATATGACTCAGAAAATTGCTCTCAGAATATTTTGAGCTGCTTTTGCTAAAACACTTGTACTGTTTGGTGTGTTAGAGGAGCACTATTCCTAAATGTAACAGCACAGGTAAGCTATATACTGAATGAACTTTTACAGCTCTTTTACTCTCTCTCTCTTTCTATCTGTGTGTGTCTCTCTCTGTCTCCCTTTCACACACTCGCGTATTCACGCAGGCACCCCAAACTGCTGAATTCTGTGTTTCATAGAGTACTGCAGGAGCCTGAGGGGTGTTGCAGTCTAGTGACCTGCCTGTCCTTGACTGCCTTTAACAGAGAGAGAGAGAGGGAGAGAGAGGAAGGGAGAGAGGGAGAGAAGAAGGGATAGAGAGAGAGGGAGAGAGTGAGAGAGAGAGAGAGACTGTTATAACCACTGGCACAGTTAAATGCGGCTCTACGGGGATGCTGTTCCCTGCACAGACTCATTCATTTCATTTGTCATTGTCCAAGTATGGAAACTCATATCTCTGGTGCAGGTCTCATGATGGTGCAGTGCATGCATTAAACTCATATCTCTGGTGCAGGTCTCATGATGGTGCAGTGCATGCATTAAACTCATATCTCTGGTGCAGGTCTCATGATGGTGCAGTGTATGCATTAACTACATTTACCTTTTACTTGTCAGTTATTGCTGGCTTATCACACAATCAATCAATATGTCCAAAGCACAAAGTCAGGCTTTTTTTTAAACAGCTCTCTTAAAATGTATTGTGTGCATCAACTAAATATTTAACTGTTATTTCCTTTAAGAAAATGTAAACAATCAACATTTTTCACAGTATAGCGTGCCCAACAGGAACAGCACCCACAGTACCAATGAGACATTGTAGGTCTCTCAGATGCCAAACATGAACGCCCATCAATGATTGATGAGCATTATATCTTAACCTGAGTACCATCGATCGTTCGGTGTGAACGGGCCCTGCTCGCCGTGCGGCGTGATGACTGAAAGTGTGCGTTTCCTCCTCGCTGCCGCAGCCTAATGCAGCAATGCTCGTGGGGGGGGGGGGAGGCACTGAAAGGTGAGATCATATCCTGTGCGAGAGCAAGGTCAAGCCCACCTCAGGTGTCCTGGCTGCTACCGCTCGAGTGCGGCAGGAAGGGGGGGGGGAGGACAGATGGATGGACAGAGAGCCTGAGCAGAAGAGAGGAAGCGCAGATGCAGGTATAGATACAAGGACACATGGATTAGAGTTTGTGTAAGGTTCTTTTCGGCGCAAGAAGTCACCCTATTCCACCACTGTCAAATGTTCAAACCAGCATTCAAAGTACGTAACCCATTGCTGGAAGGACACTACAACAGGTATATATTAACTGCACTTGAGCAAAAGACTGCAGTTCTTTTGTACACTGGTGCATTTGGGAAGGAAGAAAGTCTTGTTTATTGCATGTATTTTCAGGAGCGTTTCGGAAGTGTCCAGGTGACGCATTAAGTAATGCAGGAAAACCTGAAGTAACAATAGTTAATGGCTTTTATAGCACATATAAAAAAACAATTCAGAAGTCATTAAGCCAATTGAGGATTACATCATCGATCTTTGATATCTACAATGTATTTACCATATAGTCTCTTTGTCTCATGCAGAACCTACTGACTGTTCATTACAAAATTAAATCATTTGTTAAATAAATGACAATTGATTATTTGAGTTCAGTATTTGAGTATTTGGGTTTTAGTATTAGATTTTAATGTTGATGTTCTCAAGCACTTTAAATAACATTACAATATGCAATTTAAATGCAACTGAACAAACCCCTTTCTTCAGTTTCCAAAAGGAAACCTTTTTTGGCAAAACCTTCACATAGTACATAAAAATGGTAGATTTTCTTAACTCTTTCTGCACATCTGTAAGCACATATTCATGTCCTCAGTTGACCTTACGTTGTCACATAGAAAGCCCTGCCCTTCAGAGCTTAAAGTGCCAACCACTATGGTAAAACACACACAAAAAACAGATTTCATGTATTAAACAACAAGGTCAACTGTCAACACAGTTTTATAGGTGTAACGAAGCAGTAATTCAGCTTGAATTCTATTCAGATGAGTGACAAATTGGAGTGTTTCAGGAATAGAGCTTTGGCACATTTTCTGAAGCATTTTTAAAATGATCACATCTGTATCTGAATCACCACATCAGATAAGCATAGCTGCAAAACACCATATTACTGCTGCATAAAAGAAATAATAAATTGAAAGTGAAATATGAAGGCTGTTTTAAGTTCTGCACCAAAACTAAGAGGCACCGAAATGAAATGTGTATAAACCCCCGGACACTCAGACTGCTGAAGTACAGTGTCAGTATATCAGTTTCACTGGAAGTTTGGCTTGTTTGTCATTGAGAACAGTGTACTAGTGAGATGCATTTCTCTGTAAACATTCAATTGCAGTGCTATTGTAACTGTAAAAACAAAAGGCATGTAACATTTAAATATTTTTTTGTGTTTTAATAAAAACTATTAGGCCTGTTGAGATAATCAGGGTGATGTACCCCAACCTGACTGCACCCCACAGTTAAATAGCTCAGTTTGAGGATCAAACCACGGTCCCCAGTCTGGATGTATTTTGGATATATTTTGTATTACATTGATCCCTTTGAATAACTTTTTATATTGATTTCATATGAATATTTATACTTCCATTGCACAATGGTTATCAATTTATAATCATTTTATTATTATTTTTGATAACATTACTAAAATATTTAGTACTGGGACTAACATCTCTGTTCACTTGCAAGGTATTTTAATAAAGTGGATTGTTTGAACATAGACCTCATACTATAGATAAAAGAGTATATATCTGTAGGTTATATACTGTAGATACTGTAGCATATATTAATAGAGTATATACTATAGATACTGGAGCATGTGCTATTGATTCTATATATATTTAATAAATACACTCAGTGGACACTTTATAAGGTACACCGGTTCATCTGCTTATTAACACAAATCAGTCCATCACATGGCAGTGCAAGTCAATGACTTTAAACATGGTCAGTACAGCCTGCTGGAGTTCAGATCAGGCATCAGAATGGAGAGGAAAGGTAATGTAATCACATTGACATGATTGTTGGTGTATAGATGGGCTGGTCTGAGTATTTCAGAAACTGCTGATATAGTGGAATTTTCACGCACAACCATTTCTAGGATTTACAGAGAATAGTCCAAAAAAGAGTATGTCGCACCTCTAGGGGCATAAATGTGTTTTTGATGCCAGAGGTCAGAGAGAATGGTCAGACTTGTTTGAGCTGATAGAAAGGCAGGAGTATCTCATATAACCACTCCATGTAGCATGTACCTGGCTTTATGACCACGGTGTACCCACCTTCATCTTCAAGCATGATAACACACCATGTGACAAAGCTCAGATCATCTCAAACTGGTTTCTTGAACACGACAGTGAACTCACTGTGCAGAAATGGCCTCCACAGTCACCAGATCTCAATCCAGTAGAGCACGTTGGGAATGTGGTGGAATGATTTTTTATCATGGATGTGCAGCTGTAAAATCTGCAGCAACTGCGTGATGCTATCAGGACGAAATGACCAAAAATCTCTGAGGAATGTTTCCAGAACCTTGGTGAATCTCTTCCACAAAGCATTAAGGCAGTTTTGAAGGCAAAACGAGGTCCAACCCTGTAGTAGCAAGGAGTGCCTACCACAGTTGCCAGTGATTGTAATGCTTGCATGTGTTTTACTGAACCCCTATATGGAGGGATTGACTGTTACTGGCCCCCGCCTGACAAAAAGCACTACACATTCACACAAGGTGGATGAACTGATGGCTACGGCCTTAATTATTAACCATGGCTGACAGCAGCATTATGAGGATATAATGTAAAGAGGAAGAAGGCCATAAACCAAAAGGCAAGAGGGACAGAATGAGGTTCATGGCGGGGAGATTCATATATGATTATCTGATTTTCAATATAAATTTTGCATTGTATGGTACAATTACTGTATGAATTATTTTGTATAATGGGATATGAGGGATGAGTCCATCTTTATTAGACTGATTAGTAATCAGCAAATTGTGACTTAGGGAAAAGTACCAGAGTAAAATTTAAATCTGATGTGTGTATGAAAGAGTGAGAGAGAGAAAGAGACAGAAGAGACAGAAGGAGAAACCAAGAGGAAACAGAGGTGTTCATACATTCATTAATTCAATATACTGTTGATAAATTGGAAATAATGCTGTTATGGTCTGAAGCATCATAGCTCCAGCAAAGTCATGTAGACTCTCCTTTGTCTCTCTTGTAGCTGTATATATTTTCATGTTGGTTATAATACTTTAATTTGCTTTAGTGAATAACATGCTTTAAAAATAAACGAGCAAACTACACACCTGGAGGTGAAGGTGTGAGTGAGTTAATGAAAGTTTGTGTAAGTGAATGAGTCAAGAAATGACAGGGGGTTTTTTTCTTCTTTTTTTGCTAAATCTGTGATGGCGAGCAAACTGTGTTTAACTGTGTCGTGTTCAGAGTTTCCTCAGCCCTTTTGCGTATATCACAGGTATATGTACATCAATTTTCTACAAGCACATTAAAAATAAGTGGTATTAAAACAGATAAACCAGAGAAGGGATCCTTAAAAATTTATTGATTTAAATGTATGATAAAATCATATAATGACAGTAAGAAACAAAAATACCCTTGCATAGATCACAGACCGTGCCTTTGTCAATATCTGACACCTTATAGTGAAATTCTTCACAAAAGATTCTTCACAAAATATTCAAACTAAAACAATTCAAACACAGATGTAACAGATTGGTTTTTACATGTGACAAACATGATAATCTGTCTCATTTGTTTAACATGAACATAGTTGATATGTTCAATATTTGGTGACTTTTGTAAGCTTTCATACTGCACTCCCACTGGAACTTGCTGCAACCTCGCAGCTAGTATTACATACTCATCATCCTCAGCAAATTCAACTGATTGAAAAAAAAAAACAGAAAACCTTATGATCTGTGGGTTGAGATTCGACTGGATGCAGAAAACAGAAAATAAATCCCCCAGACCAAAGAGGAAAGAGTCAGATGACAATGGAGGAGGAAGTGGCTGTACCAGCCTTGGGTGCACACGACAGCAAGGGCTTTAAAACGATGCTACCAGAACATAGTCGACCCTCAGTTTTGAAAGACTAAGCTCATGCATTCACAGACCATGCAGATTTTTTTTTTAATTTTATTTATGTATTTATTTTGCGATCAGTTGAGATATGTATCTTTACAGTATAATTTCACAATGGAATTTCAGTTTGGTATACTTGTATGATGTTGACAATGTGATAAATGTAAACAACAGATGCAAATGCCATTTTTAAACTCTATGTGAAGATTGATAATACTAACCCTAACCTACCTATATATTTGTCATGGCTTGTCATATGGACTCATTTGAGCCTGCTGTTATTTTTAACAAGGGCATTGGTTTTTCTGAACCACAATTATCTACTGAGCCACAGAAAGAAAAACGTTTAAATCAACATGAGGCTGCGCAGGTGAAGAAGCCCCTCATGTCTGCAGTGTTTTGTGAAGGGCCACGCCATGGAGACGCGCCCTGGAGACGCGCCCTGGAGACGCGCCCTGGAGACGCGCCCTGGAGACACGCCCTGGAGACACGCCCTGGAGACATGAGCTGGCCCTTTACTTTGGCATTGTAGCTGCTTAAATTTATAGCATTAATAATTACATGATAGCTGGTCAGTTATCTCTCTCTAGGATCATCTCTAAAGCAGTGTGCCACTACGTCTTTTCGATCCTTACCAGAAATGGATAGTTTATTCACTAAGACTATTACACAGCAGAAAGAAAGAAAGAAAGAAAGAAAGAAAGAAAGAAAGAAAGAAAGAAAGAAAGAAAGTAAAGGTTATGAATGTTATTAGTGGGAATTATTAAATTACTGAAACTCTAATGATAAAAACCATAAATAACATCAAAAGCAATGGCTATCAGTTTGGATTACATACTCAGTACTGAGATTACATACTCAGTACTGAGATTACATACTCACTAGAATCATTCTGAATGGACACTGCTATTTTTTGCATTGACCTTAACCAAGATTAATATTACTAAATAATAAATGTGGCAACAAAAATGTATTGTTATAAATGTGGGGTAGCAGCTTTTCATTTTGTTGTCCTGTCCCAGACAGGACAAAACAACAACAACAACAACAACGACATCAACAACAACAACAACAAAACGTAACCTCAGGAAGTGCTATATGTCATTACAGTGCTTCTTCTTGCATTATGATCATAGATGAAAACAAATCTCTACCTTTAGCTTTACAACTATAACTACTAAAATACCCAGAGCCCTTGTTAATTGTTGCATTGTTACGAAATTCGGTGTAAATAGATGACAGTTCCCATTAAATTCAGTCCCTGTAAATATGGATCTCTAATCTCTATTGCTGTCATAATATATGTTGGTGTTAAATATATGCATAGCACCATATGGCTCAATCACTGTTCATGTGCCACTGTTAGCTGGTTCTCCCTAATGTACAATTTTGCACACAGAATAAATGGGCATTTTTTGTAGCTTTGTCCTAATAGGTAGTAGCATAACTTAAGTCTACATTTTATTTATTATTTTCATGTCTATCTAAGGTTACATTTACATCACACACATTAACATGGATTCACCTAGACAGTTTCTCAATAAAACCATTTGTAGTGTCCACTAGAAATAAAAACTGGAAGGGTGTTTCATATCAGATTGGAGATACTTTTAGATGTACTTTTTCAACCATATCTCATTTTCTAGTTATGTATCACTTCTAATAATTAAATTTCTTAATTAACATAAGTGGGCCCAACTTAAAATTTTTGGATACTGAAAGCTTCCATAGGTCACAATAACTTACACCAAAGCTGACAGACAATCTGAAGCTGACTCAAGACAGGTTTACTATGGAAAAAAACACATGGAATGTGTGTTTTGAACACATTTCCCAGTTTGATACTGTTATTCATACAGTTATTCTCATTTGTAAACCCTGGGTGTAACACACTGCTCATCTGAGGATCAGGCTGCACATTTTCCCCCACAAACACAGCTATAATACTAAAAACAACCAACATAAAACTCAGAATGCTAAGTAAAAGCCGGAGTCTTGATTGTGCATAGCTACGAGGGACCGGGGCTCAGGGAACACTCGCATTGTTGTGTTGGTTTAAGTGCTTCCATAAAGGCTTAGCTGTTGGGCTTCTCTGAAATCAAGTGTTTATTATTGGAGTATAACACACGACTGGCCATAGTTTTCCCACATTTACAGGAGCTCTACGCTGAGGAGAGATACTCCACCCAGTGGTGACCCTTACTCAATCCCGGGGGGGGGGGGGGGGGGGGGGGGGGGGGGGGGGGGGGGGGGGGGGGGGGGGGGGGGGGGGGGGGGGGGGGG